>JAOVVI020018434.1:0-10356 GCA_028571085.2 Nepenthes alata
AAATTAATGAAGAGATTCGTAATTATGATAAAACAGATTAGTATTGGAGGATTTGTTCAACATTTTAAATTTTTTTTTCTATAAAATATAATATTAGTAAATATGTTATTTTTAATAATTTTAATATTTATATTGCTTATTATTATTGGTATTATATAATTGAAATTATAATTACCCTAAAAATATAAAATTATTAATAAATGATAATAATTAACTAAATAATAGATTTTTCGTGGTGTGATTGATACCTATAAATTTATTATTAATAAAATAAAATATTTTTAAATAATATTTAACTATTTCAATTATCTTTTAATCAATATTTATAATTGATTCAACCGTTAGCGTTAGTCATATTATATGTTAGCACATTACATGATTGAGTTTGATTGGTCACTGGCGTATTATCTAGTGTCATCAAATTCTACATTAGATTCACATTCAATATTAATTAAGCCGTAACTCCCAATATCCATGCCTGTATTGTGTCTTATCACATATGAGCGTCTTTTTTAATATGTTCACGCTTGAGCGCACCCAAGACGTGCATGAGTGCCCTTTTCCAGAATGCTCATTCTCAATGTGCGCCTGAGACACACACGAGTGCCTTTTCCAAAATGTCTGCGCTCAAAGTGTGCCTGAGGTACAGATGAACATATTTACCAGATTACACAAGCCTGATGAGCGCCTAATCGACACTCAGCTTTGGGGTGTAGCCCAATATAGGTCTTATACGCGCCTGATTGATGCTCGAGCACTATGGTGCTAACCCAATGCGAGCATGACGTGAGCATTTCTTAATCGTTGTATTTTTTGACATCATTTTAGAATTTCTTTATATATACATACATTCCACAACTTATATAGTAATTTTTGTGATTACATTGTACAATGTGGCTCCTCTAAAGATTTCAACTTTAAAACTTGTAAAAGGCTCTTATTTTGAGAATACTCTTCATCTATCGTTGAGTATTAATTTTACAGTTTTCTCATTATATATACTTTGTCATACACACATTTTTCTACCTGTATGATTAATAAGAAAATTAGAAGGTATCTGATTCTATTACTAAAGGCAAATCCAAAGAATTCATTAGTAGGAATTATAAGTAAAAAGTAAATCAACTAAATTAGTTTATACTATTTAATCTATATATTGACTTTTTTAGTGTATTATTTTTATTAACCATAAAAATTCAGAAATTTTTTTCTCAATAATTGTGATTACCAATGTTTCCTTTCACTATTAAAAATTTTGTCTTAGCTATTATTGTTTGTTGTGCTTACTATTTATATTTTTTTTGATAATTAAGTATTTCTAAATTTAAATATATTTTACGTGTATTATATATTTGTATATATTTTTATTTTGTGATTTAAAAAAGTATCAAAATAAGCTAAGATTAGGGACTCCTTAATTTTTTTTTAATTGAAATATTTTTATTATGAATGATGGTTAAAATAAAATAGAAGGATTATGTGTTCTTCAGCATTTAGTAAGTTGATTTTCATCATATTAGATAATTGATATTCATCTTCTTATATTTAAATTTATTCTATCGATATAACATCTTGAACTGTTATTTAAAAAAAAGTATTCTAATAAATAGAGTAATATTAGTTATTTTTCACATAAAGAGAAATAAATTATTAATATCTTTGATATAAAAAGTAATAATATGATATATATATTTTATATGAAATAATCAACTATTTAAAATTTAAAAATTATAATTTATATAAAAAATAATAATAAAATTATTATTTAAAATATTATAAAAATAATAGAAATAATCTCATCAAATATTTTTGATGGGACAATTGGAGTAGGTCAGCTTAAGGAGGCAATAAACCCAAATGAATCGCAGCTCACTGACCCAAAGACGGTTAACGCCCTAATTGACCGGAGAGGGTCTTCAGGCCACTTGGTGAGGTCCAAACCAAGTGCGACCGAAGCTAAAAGCGGCCCACGAATTCTTTCTCGCGCACAATGGTCATCTGCCCTGATTGGCCGCGATACTGAAAATCTCTTTAGATGGCTACCTCCTTTGAAACGAAAGCCTGCAAATCAACGCATATCTCGAAAGAAAAGCCCTCAAATCAGCACATAACCTACAATCAAAATTTCACCATTCACGACATATGACATCTCTACAAAGGAAGAAATCCTCCCTCACGACCGTTGCAATCTTGAATGGCGCTTGTATTCTCTCGATGAATGGAAATGATCCACTCAAATGGCTGGTAACCCATCTTACTACCGAAAGAAGATGACAAAGTTTGACGGCTATAAAAAGTCGTGAGGATACACTCCAAAACTATGCTCTTTCTACTACTCAAACTCGCGTAAACAATCCATCCTTCTAACAACCAATTGCTATTCCCTTTCACATTGTTCATTCTCGGCGAATCCAGTGGTATGAAAAACTGCTATCTACAAGCACACTACAACCTAAAGTCACTCTACGTCGAATGCACCTCTGAACTAGACTCACAATTCCCTTCCCAGCTTCAACTCTAGTATACTCAATTTTTACATTCTTCATCTTAAAAGGAATATTACTAATTTGAACCTCATAAAATAAATCGGGAAATAAATCCCACAATTTTTCTCTAACTTATTATCTTTTATTATGGAATGTAGAATCCAAACCACGCAGGACGAAAACTGGACCTGACGTCAGCAAGAGCCCAAAGAGTAGCTGAACCTGAATCCATCCAAGACTCAAATTCAAGACATCAATTTTAAATTTATTTATAATAGTATTAGTTGTTTTAAAAATTGTGAAAATAAGTGTGGATATTAAAAAACTTTAAAATCAATAATTTATTTTGATCATTTCTAATTTAACAGTATGTTAAAATATTTTTATATATTAAAATTATAAGTATTTTTACATGTACCTTTTCAAGTTATAGCTATAAAAATAAACTCTCTAAGTAAATTATATATTCTATCAATACTTTTCAATTTAACATTACTTAAAAATATTAATTCAATTTAAATTGAAGATAATTATTATCTCTTATATTTTTATATATCAATTTAGATATCTCTTAAGGGAGTTCTTTTCAAACTTTCTATATGTATGTAATATAACCAATATGAAAGTATCAGAATAATTTTTTTATTATTTTTTTATTATCAAAATTAAAAAAATTATATACAATAATTAATAATTAAATTAATATAATAATATTAATATATAAATTACAGATAAAAGTTAATAAAATAATATAATTATATCAATCAGTATCACACAATTACTTGTGACTTTGTTGATCTATGTGGTTTTATTGATCTCTGTGTCTCTGTTGGCTGCATGTCTACTTGATTTTGAAATGAAGAAACGACCCTCCGTTTCTAAGCATTTCCCTCGTTCCTTCGCATTCCCTCCCGCGAAAATCTTCTTTCCGCCAAAACAAGCGGCTTTTTGGAAGAAAAAATAAGTGTAGTGAGAGAGAGAGAGAGAGAGAGAGAGGGTGGGGTGGGAGACAAATAGATAAGGATAGAAGAAAACAGAGAAGATAACAAAGGGGCTGGACCCCACAAATCCGCCATTGATGAGTGTCTTCCTTTTGTTCTTCAATTTCATTTAATTAGAAATGAAAATGCGGAAGAAGAAATAGAGATATTGAAATGAAGAGAATACAGATTACTTCTACAAAAGAGAAAACAAAAATACAAACAAAAAGGTAGAATTGCCGCTGAACCTTGTCGGATGAACCTGAAAGTACATTGCATCCAAGCAACCGCCCCTTCTCTGCCATGTCAGCTGTTGAAATAGACTCGACCTCAAAGAGGATGTTTTCAATGTGTTCTTGTATTCAACTACCCAGGCTGGGATTTTTTCAACTTTGCTCGGGCGAAAAACACGCCAGCCAGAAGACCTGGGAGATGCAACAAAAAGCATGTCTTTTCTCACTAGTTTTGAAGAAACTTCACAATGTTGGCCACGGTTTGATGAAGGTGCTTACCGAAAAGAATGCTGGCGGAATTTTCCAAGGTGGTGGGGACGTTGAACAGCAAGATTCCAGCGATAGAGAGAGGAATTTTATTCAGTGAACCAACAAGGCTGCATGGTTCAGAGACGGTGAAATATCCAGTAAGGTTCTTTTACAGATGAGGTCTGGCAAACTCTTCCGATTCAGCAGGAGGCACAAAATTGAAAGCATTTGAAATGACAAAACCTATCATGAGAAGAACTTAAAAAGGCAGAACTAAAGAGGCAAGCTATTTTCATGATACAACACTAAAAAAGTGTCTCTGCATTGTGTGTATACTGTCAGTCCCATCTGATACTCATTTTTCATTAATGTAACAAAATCCTGATATATCAGCTAAGACTTGTCCCTCAGTCTGGGGATTGGAGGGGGGGGGGGCAATTTGTGTCTTATGTGTTTAGACTAATATGCATCACTCTATATGGTTGCAGTCAATGTTGATATCAATATTCATGGTTGTGAGCAATGATAGTGTTTGGGAAGCCAACTTTCAGATTGCTTTCCAAAATTTGCGTCTTATGACAAAAGGCAGGTGTGGGAAAACCCAAAAAGTTTGGCAAATGCTACCGCAACTTTGTCAGCTGCCAACGAAAGTGCTACTGCAACTTTGTCAGCTGCCAACAGATGCAGCATTCCACCCAAACACCCTCAAAAACTTCGTGAAAAGAAGCTTCTGATTCGTGCAAGAGTTGCCCAAAAAGCAGCCTAATGACTGAAAGAGCTGTTCAGCCAAATCCTGGTTGGAACAGATTCAGGTTGTATCCAGAAAACCAAGAGCAAATGGAAAAATAATAAAATAATTTTTTTAAAAAAAAATTTAGACAGATGGGCCTCAAATTCATGCAGACAAAGGCATTCGATCAAAACCTGTACGTGGTTGCCCCTGTTTGATGAAGAAACCACATAGAAGTGAAGCTGATGGCCAAACCCAAAAATCCACTCAGAGTCATCACCAGCCAGAAAACAGGGGACCTTAAAAGCGGCCTGCCAATGTAATTCAACAAACAAGATTCCATGGAAAATTCGAAGGGTTACAAAATCTTAAACGCATACGAAAAAGGTGAGTTATTTTGAGACAGATACTGTGGTGTTTACTCGTATAGTCATATAATTGGCTAAATTACCAGAATTGGATCCCTATATTCCTGTTATATCATAGTTGAACCAATTTATCTACGTACTTAGCAAATATGTGGATGTGCAAATGCTCACATATGCACAAAGAATGGGGCAAAACAAGAAGTGGAAAACATGTAGATTAGTCAGCAAGTAATTTGTTACTACCTAAAACTATTGATAAATACAATAAAATCACTGAAATTTATGAGTAAAAAGAAGAAAAAAGAAAAATGGAATTGTAGGCTTTCTCCCTGAGGCAACCCAACATAAGAGACTTGAACAAAATCTGATGGATAACAAACGTTCAGGCCTGAAATCCAATTTGGGTTTAGGAAATATTTCAGCACTTTGTACTTTTAAGATGGATTATTGCATTTTTTTTTTTTGACCTATTTTAACATTTGTGTATTATTATTAATTTAAATTATTTAAGGGTCATTATCAAATAAGATGTCTCAAGTAAATTTGAAGTATTTTGATCCTGTATAGAATTAGTATAACCCAACCTTGTATTTAAAAATGCCTACAATCTGAAAAAATGAGTCAGTATAGTCACATCTACAAGATTTAAAAAAGGATGGCCCAGTATAGTGAGATCATAAATTACAATGAAATTTCATATTCTAAACTGTTTTGGCCTACCAACTCAATTCTCTTCTCTCTTCGTCCCTGAGACTCTGAAGTTTCTCCTAATTCATCAAATTTTTTATCCAAGTAGCTCTTTCCTCTTCAAAATTCTTTAATTTTTTTTCACCTTATCCCTCCTTAGCTAATCAATTCACTCTTCTCCCATCTTTGTATCTCCTCTTCTACACCACCATACCTCTATGCAACAACCAACAAGCAAAAATTGCTAAGTTGCATCTATATGGATCTTCTTTCCCATGCCACTGAATTCTAACAAAATCCTACTAAAGCCTAAAGCATCAAATTATTCTTTACTAATTCTATCTAAATTTTGCACTTACAAGATTTGGAAGACACAATTTAAGTAGTAGTGAAATGTGTCTTCTATTCCAGGAAGTTATTGCAAAAATCCTAGAATTTCTTTACTGTCTTCATCTTCTCTTCTCTTCAATGGCATTGCCCCATGTACTTCACCACCAATTGTTTAACACTGCCCCTCTCCCCCTTCTTCCTTCACCAACAATGCAGGTTGGAGAATTTCAGAATTCTATCTTTTATGGAAAAAAAAGTATCGATTCAGTTGTTTCAAGACATCTATTTCAGTTTAGCTACTTCACAACTTAATTTCAAGAAGCCATTATTTATAGATTCTACAATTGTTATTATTACGAGAAAAGAAGTCTCTAGTCTAATTAAGACAAAAATCAAACTATACTAACAAATAGGGTTCAATGTACTAGTTTTATTCAGATTGTGCTAGTGAATTTTAGTTCTATCCCGGGCTCATCCTGCATCATTCATAGTGGGTCTATCTCTGCCTTAATCACTGTCTTTGCCTTAATGCAACCCCTCATCCTTACCAGTGCATGGTCTATGATACAGTTGTTTGCACCCCTCTACAAATGCACGGACGCTCCCAGAACTTATCTTTATTTGATGATATTTGTCCTCAAAAGATATCTCAACTGATGATAGGTTAAGAAATGATGAACATTCCGAGAACAAGCACTTCCATTGCTTCTTAACATGTTCAATGGCTAGTTATTTTTCATGTGTTGATAAATGGATAAGTTGGTCAGAAGTCGCAGATGCCATTCTTTTGAATCACTAGATGACGCAGAGAATATGCATAACTGCATCAGAAAATAAGCTATAAAATTTTAGGTACATGAACTAGCAGGAAATTGAAAACAGAAGAGTCTGCATATACAGTCAACAAAAAACTCACGTTTGGTATAGATAGTCCACCTCATTAAATACAAAGACAAGCAGCAATCCCAGAGGCAATGAGAGGGTGTTATTTAACAAGACCATTGAAAACTCATTCAAGTTTCCAGATCGAGTGACTTGCTTCGCCGTATCCATGACCCTACGTAATGTTAACTGTGCCAAAAACAAAAATACTAGGTTAGACAGGTCAAACCATAAGGTAGATATATACTCCAAAACAAACAGGAAAATACAAGGTACTATGTTTCTCATATGCAACTTATCAGGTTCATGATCTTCAATACGCAGATGTACAAAAATTGTAGGAGAAAAAGACATGGACAACGAACATCAACAATATGAAAACATTGGTGATTGAATTGGTGTCAATTATAGCCATATTGATATCAATTGTATCACGTGATACGTAGTGGTATCAAATGCATTGGAAATAAAATTTTTGTGAATCAGATCTTGGGGGCAAATATCTACTGATATATTACTAATACGATAGCATATTGTGATTTAATCATTGTATTGGAAAATATCAGCTTTGGAGGCCCGATGTCGATATTTCATTCAATTCCATAACAAATGAGTTTCTCAATATAGGAAAAATTGATGTGGACCGCCGTGAGTTTCTACATAAAAATGCATACAAAAAAGTACACAAGGAGTTCTATGTGACCTTGGTTCCAGAATATTCCCGGAGACTAGAACAAGTTTTCTGTATTCATACATCTTGAATGGAACAGATACTCCTTTAAGCAGAAAAAAGCTCAACATCAAGCTGAATTCAATTTTGCAGAAATAAACTGATTTTCATTGCATACTTCAGAACCAACAATCAAATATCACTAGATCAAAAAGTAACCCAGCAAATGTGGAGGAGTTCCAAAGAATTGGTAATAGACAGAGAAAGCTGTTCACAGAACTGTTTAAGCAAGAGACAAGTGGGGATTGAGCAGATATATGCACAAATACCATGGTATGAAAGGAGTTACGGAGATTTTGGAATGAGAGAGGCTCAAAGGGGAAGGGGAAGAGAGATTGTGAAGGAAAGAGAAGATGATACTGAAAAAAATAAAATTTGACAGCAGGGACGTATACACTAGAGAGGCTCAAAGGGGGAGGGAAAGAGAGATTGTGAACAAAAATAATTATACTGAAAAAAATAAGACATGACAGTGGGGAGGTATACATGATTAAATGTGCCCGAGGGGCAGGATTTTACAAGTAATATAAGCATGAAATGTAGCATGTACATACTGTCCTTGGACAGCTTTTCCTTGGGCATATAAATAAATTAGAGATTCAACAAATAGCTACCAAGAGGAAACAAACCGCTAAAAAAATAATTCTAACCAGGCAAGATTTACAGATTGGCATAATTATCATTTGTACGCAGTATATCAATTGTCTAAAACATTAAATGGCATAATTATCATTCGTACACAGTATTTCAATTGTCTAAAACATTAAATTATATCCCATAAGACCACAAGATAAGTGAAGAATAAGAATTACAGTGATGTAATGATGGAAATTAACATATTAAAATTAGTACTCACAGAATATGATGCAGTCAAGAAACAATTGACAATCTGCCATGAATAGCCAACGGCATGAAAAGACAGATCTGTAATACCTCCACATATGGCTGATATGATCTGCAGAAAGGGAATGGATATCTGTTCAGCTTTATCAGGTCAATGATTCACAAAAGCTGAAAGCAAGAAAGAAAAAATAAAACAAATAATAACAATGTGATAAATTGGAAATTGAAGCTTCAGTAATGCATATAGTTTTCAATGTATCCGTTGATAGAATCCCAGTTCACAGAAATATATTCAGAGCAAAGTACTAGCAAAACAATCAACAATGAAATTTTAGTGTCATAAATTGGAAAACAAAGCTTCATAATTGCAACTATTTTTCACTGTGCTCATAGGCAAGATCATTAGTTTGAGACATTGTTTAATCTCCAACTATCAAAACTATGAGGAGATGATGCACCATGATCTACACTAGAACCGCATTGTGGAACTTTCCGGAACTAATAAGCTTTCTAGTCAGTAAAATATGGTAACTTGGTGGGCCAAGGTATGAAACTTCCCGCTGCTGACTTTGGAGAGGGTAAAATATAGTAGTTTTACCATGTATTCTATAGAAATTGTTTCCATAATTTAAACTTGTGACTTCCATATTATAATAGAATTGCCTCGCAGCTACACTAAGGCTCACCCTCAAGGGTCAAAAGATGGACAAAAATTATTAAGAACCTTTATGGTATGTTTGGTTGCTGGAATGGAATAAGGTGGGAATAGAATAGTTATTCCCAAATAATAGGATGGGAAAAAAGTTAAAATTGTTATTCCCATATTTAGTTGTTGGAATAGAATAAGGAAGTAATTAGTATTCCATTATTTGGTTTGTAAAATAGTATGATAAATAAGAAGAGAATAGTAATAATAATAATAATAATAATAACAATAATAATAATAATAACATGGAAATAGTTATTCGCACATATATAAGAATAACTATTACCCAATGAAATGTGGGAATATTTATTCCCGGTTAAATTATAACCAAACAGAGGAATATTTATTCCTCTGGGAATAGGGAGGGAATAGAATTTCTATTTCCTCCAATCAAACGTCACCTTAGAGTTGTCCGATCTAAGACAAAGATGAAGCCATCTCATGACATTTAAAATGAACTCGGCATCATTCAGCGCTACAAGAGTATGTAATAAGCAAAGCATAGGTGATCCACTTCATTCAAAGGGAAATCACTGCAGATACACAATAAAAAAAAGATGCAACCCATATGAAGCCTCCACATAAGCTTCATCAATATCAAATTTTCCCTTCTCGAGTCTCCCAAATTGGGCTCGAGTTATCTAAAACTCAGAGAGAGAGAGAGAGAGAGAAGCAGCAGAATAAGGAGAACTTCAAGAAGGGCGGAAGCGCAAAACAAGCACTTTGTGTTCAATAATAGCTTTGCAGACAATTTCTGGTTCATCTGGATTGAAAGGAAAGAGGGAAACGAAACAGAAATTTTCTACAATGGTTAATAAGACAAGGTTTCTGGAAACTACAAGTAGCTCTTGGTAAAAAGACAACAAAAATAATGAAGACATATACCTGAATGTGGCATGGATGAATCCTCTTCCTTCTTGCACAGTAAACAAGTGACACATCCTCCAAATGTTAGAGGACGTGAGATGCTTGTGTACTACCTAACTACATGTTTGAATGAGCTACTAAAGCAGCTTCTCTACTATAGAACTCCACGCTGTCCAATCAGGAACTGTGTCACAAATGACCTTTAGCTTCTCATTAAGAGACCCCACCGGCTTCCACTTTCGCATCCCTCTAAAATTGTAGTCAT
>JAOVVI020018435.1:0-10356 GCA_028571085.2 Nepenthes alata
ATTTGTGACAAAGTGTTGTGACATTGTATTTGGTGATTTGTGTAACCGGACTTATGGCATAGTAGATACATTTCGGATAAATTATTCCGTAGTTTTTTTTTCTCATTTTAAATGGAGTTTTTCACGTCAAATTGTATGTTACTTTATTGTTTGTGATTCTTGGTTGTTTGTTGTGTGTTGTTGACTATTTACTCGCAATTCAAATAAACGGATCGTATCTCAACATATCATTGATAGATTTCATACCTATAATTCAAACTACAATATTGTTGCAACGAAAAAGATGATGAATAGTATCAAATATGAAAAATCAATTTTTCAGAACCATTTTCGAGCTAATCGTTTATACAATATGTTAGTCTATTCATGTCAATAATGTTACTATTTTATACTATAATAATATAGGTAGTCCAATGTTTCATTGATGAAATGTAATTTCAATTACCTAAAGTGATAATAATCAAGTAACAAAGATGATACGATGAATATTAAAATTTTTTCATGTGGAGATTCGAGCATTAACCACCAAATACAACTCGAATCACTCACACAAAAATGATCAAAACTTTGAATGATTTAATATCCAGCATAATTTTAACATTTTTTAACTAAATTACTATCTACTCAGTAATATATTGTGCAAATATCCAGAAACAAATACTAAAAATCACGGGTTGCAACTTGAAGAAAACCAACAATTCTCTATCAACAATATATCCAGTTTTGTCTCATACTAAAGTGATAGCAACTAACCTCTAAAATCCTCTTTACCTAAAAGTTTTGCAGCAAAAATAAGATCTTTCGCTAGCTCTATGTAATCAACTAAAACTTGAAGCAAATAAAATATAATGGTAAATTAAATACCCAATAAATAATAATAACTAAAAATACATATAAAAAATAAATATCTCAAATATTAAAAATATAAAGGCCACAACAGTAATATAAAATCCAACACTATCCGAAAATATACAAGAATATGATTCAAAAGTAATAAAAAGATAGGTCAAATCAAACCTCAAAGTAATAATAAGACATGCCACATCGTATCCCTATATCACAAAGATAATAAGATTCACCAATAATAGATGAAAATCCCCTAAAATCTAACATCATGAGAAAACAATGATTTTCAGATCTTAATATCAACTTGAATGACTCGAATATCAAACAATAATAAATATTATGAATTTTACCTAATACGTCCCTGGATTCAGGTTGTATGGATTAGGAAGCCGTTGGATCTTTCGCGTCGGGTTGAACTCAGCCAGGTCCGGTCTCCATCTCTACTAACTTGGGTCCCGAGCACCACAAAAAATGAACAAGTGGTTAGATGATTGGTGAGACTCACTCCCCGATTTATCTTCTAACACTCAAGTCAGAAATCTTTCTCAACAGATAGAGAGATGTGAGGAAGATGTAAGAAAATGCGTAAATACAATTGTGAGAGGGAAAGTGAGGTTTGTGGAGAATTGGGCTTTAAAAATATGCTCCATGGGAAGAGGCTTTAAGAATGCACTTGATAAGGAGTGGCTTTCAGTGCTGGCGGAGGGCTAAACTTCAACAGGACACTCGACAGGAAGGGGCTTTGTGAGCTAATGGAGGACTAGGCTCTGGTGGTGTGCTCGACGAGGAACGACTTTTGGAATGCACTCGATGGGGAGCAACTTTTAGTACTGACAAAGGGATAAACCCTGACGAGGCGCTCGATAGGGAGCGGCTTCATAAGCTAATGGAGGACGAAGTTCCGATGATGCACTCAACGGGGTGCGGCTTTGAGAATTGGAGAGAGAGAGTAAAAGTTCTGAGGCTGAAAGAGAGCTAGATTCTTTCTGAGCTTTAGTATTTTGATTTCAGTTCCTCTTTTCCTTGTGGTGGCAAAGGTATTTGTAATGCTTCATAGTAGCGGTGTTGGCGCCAAAGCTCGCAACATGTGTCTTGCTCGGATTCGTCAACCTGTCCTGAAGATGATTGTCGCCGACGCGTCAGTTGTTGCCTTACAGTGGTGGTGAAACCGTGAATGGTCCTTATTGACATTCAGTTGTCTATTACGATGGGTGAGTCATCGAGGCTTGCTGATGGTAGTAGGCGTATGCATCGGCGACCTTTTTGCTGGCTAGGCTATTGCTGTTAGGCTAGAGGTTTCTCCATTGCAATTGGTCGTGTTACAAGAGCTACTTGCTGGGCCTGGCCGATCCCTATCTCTATTTTCCTACTGTGCATTGCTGAGTTTGGGCTTGTCGTTTAGGCCTTTTGGGCTCCGATCTTCGTGGGGCCTTTCTTCGTGAGTGGGCCTGGCTTGGACTTGGGTAGGTTCTTAACATAGTTGGACCTATCACTAGCCCCACAGGCGAGGTAACTAGGCCCTGCCAGCTCCCAGCATGTCATAATGGGTCACTTCCAGCTGGCCTGCTGATGCGTCCCTTCCCAAGGTGATGCTTTGCCTATTTTCGAGAGCTACACTCCTTTCCCAGGTGCCTTGCAACTTTCCATACAGGGTTGAAGAGATTCGTTGCTCTGTTTGGAAAGATCTCATCGTTGATTCAAGGCCTGGTGTCTATCCCTTGCCGGTTCCTGGATGTTGATGTTGGCAAACATGACTTCTCAATTAAGGCTCGTCGATCTCCTCCCACAGCTATAAATGGAGGGGCTTCTCGCTCTTTGCTCTATGAATCATCTTCACACTAGCTAAGTAGTGTGCGGGTTTAGAACCGACGTGGATCCTTTGCGGTCTCCCACTAAAATCGGATGGAGTTCTGCCAAATTTGAAGAAGTGCTTGAAGTCTTCCGTGGTGCTCTTCCCTCAACTTCCTTAATGTTGTAATGAGAGTGGTCCGATCATAGGGCTATCGTTACATTCCTTTCCCTTGATGGCGTTGAGCGAGGCCCAAGCTGGTTTTCGCTCTTGCCAGCTGGTCGACTGAGGGCCCTTGCTGAGGGAGACCCAAGGGAAGTTATGGCTTAGCAATTTTGGTAGGCAAGGGTGACGCCATGTCCCCTTCGATCAAGCAGCTCGACCCCTGGGTGTCTTCTAGGTTGCTGGCAAGCTTGGATATTTCTAGGGATGAGACCGGTGCATCATGTCTAGCTCCACTCTTCACAAGGGAATGGATTTCCAGTCATCTCCCACGGTGCCCGATTTTCTATTATGACTAGTGATGGGGAGATAGTCTCCAGGAACAGGGCTGTGTCGCACTTCCTGGCGTAGCTGTCTCCTCGAGGTTTGTCTTTCCAAAGCCAATTTCTAGGGGATGCTGTCAAATTTTCATTCCATGTATTTTTTTCTTCTTTCTTTTACTGTGTATGTTTGTTGATGTAAGCTTTGTACTTTGTAAAAGAAATTAATAAATAGAACTTCTAAGCATTGCTCTACTTCTTGTCTTGTGTTTTCTAACTTTTTTGAATAACTTTGAATGGTTGAAATGTTTGTATGTAGTTGCGGGCTGCCTGGCGACCACTGGCTTGTCAGTCTCGGCGATTGGTGGCTCAATTTTCTGGCAATCTGTCTCTCAGCTGGCCTTCTGAGAACTTAGCAAGGGGGCCAGCCAGGCAAATCAACCTTGAGCCCACCAGGGCTGCGCACCGTACGTTTTCAGCCTTGGAAAAAGGAGTGTCCAGGCACCAATGGTTGCACCATGCTTCGTCACTTCAATCAACCGTCTTAGTACATTGATTGTTTGGGGGAAGCGGAGCATCAGGCATCATTATTGTGCTTGTGAAAAGATGCGATGCGGTTTACTTGGGCAAAGGCACATGTTACTACTGCTGCACCGATTTGCTTCTCTCGACCGATGTCGTTTTTGGCGGGATCATAGCTCATTTAACCGCTAGCCTTTGAGCCATTGCTTCCACCACTTTCAGATCGTCTTTTCCTTAATTTGTTGTGCCTTTTTCCAATTCACTCAACAGTTTGAATGGCTTCCCAGGGCATCTCCAACATTTGATCGACATTGTCCCACAGAGATGTGGAACTTTTAATCGGTGAGGGCTACTTTTTCGGCTTTACCTCGTTCACGGTTTCCAGCGTTGGTGACGCGGATTGCTTTCCTCCTTGTGGGTTCATTACCATTTATGGGGAGCACCTATGAGTTGGCCTCCGACTCCCTCTTCAAAGGCAGCTGCACGAGATTTTGGTATTCCTAGGGATTCTCGTGGCTTGCTTGCTCCGAGATGCTATCCGGCATTTGGTTACTCTTTTTGCCTTCTTTTGTGCCAGGAAGCTCACCCGGGATGCCTAGTCCTTAAAAGTGCTTCTCCAAATTAGCCAAGAGAATCACCCTAGATGCCTGGTCTGGCATTTTGGATGTCGCTCTCTTTAATTCACAGTTGGTGATAACCCAATTTCAAATCAATTTTTGAGAAGACGCTCACCCCTCATAGCTAATTAAATAAATTGTCAATTCTGAGCAACAAGACTTATTCCTGATTTTCACCTTCTTGATTGAACTATCATTCTTCATGACAATAACACTAGTGCTCCCATGGAGAAATGTTAGGTCTTACAAAATCATTATCAAGAAGTTCCTACAATTATGTCTTCTGCTCCTTCAACTCTACCAAAGCCTTGGCACTCCCCAAATAGCAGACGGCGTGTATGAATTGCTGAAATCATGGGAGTCACTACCTGACTGTCGATACTATAAAACTCAAGCTTTGCTACACTATGCATAGAGAAATTCACAATCTTTCAAAAACAGTTGACATTAGCATGATAGGCAGCAAGTCAATCTATCCCTGAAATCACATCGAAGCCTACCATTCCCAACAGGGTCAGATAAGTTGGCAAATCATGATTTCCAATGTGAACCATACAATAGGGGTTCATCTTCTCCAATTGAATGATCTCATCCATTAGTGTAAAAACAAATAAGATAAATTCTACGGGTGCAAAGTAGCTAAATGCAATGCTACAAACGAATATGTGGAATTTGAGTCAAATAATACATGAGCAGATATAGAATGAATAAGAAGAAAACCTTCCACAACCACTGGAGAAGCCTCATCATCCCACTCCGTGTGTACAAACACCTTGGCTTGAATCTGGTTCTTTGGATGCAAAAATGACAAAAACTTTCTAGGCACATGACAATTACAAGAAGAGTGTTTGGGATTCCCATAGTTATAACAAGCGAGAAGTGCAGCCTATCCACCAAATGACGATCTCGACTGAGTTAGCAACATTATCATCTAAGTAGTGGGCACGGTCCTTAACTGTATATGGAACGTTGACTGCTTGGAACGGTAGTTTTTGAAAAAATGTCCTACCATCTCACACTTGAAGCTAGTCTTTCTCTTCTTTTTTGAAGCCATTGGTGGTCTATCAATGCTACGAATAGTAGGTGTGGGTACTAGGGTCTCAATCCCTAACTTCTCTAGTAATGCCTTTCTTAAGACTACCCCATAATCCTTAAGCTCGAGAGAAGCTAAATGACAATGGATATCATATCTTAGTCTCTGCTAAAACCTCTTAGCATTCTTTGCTTCATCAGCAATAAAGTAGGGTGTATAGTGCAATAACTTTGTAAACCTAGCCATGTATTGGGAAACAATCAGTAATCCTCGCTACTGCTGGAGAAACAACTCCTTGTTTCTTATATTCTTTGGGAAGTATTTATTATTAAACATATGACAAAAAGCCTCCTAAATAAGTATCTCCACCTTAGGTTCAAACTTCCTCAACTTTGTGCTCCAGTAGTTCTTGGATTCACCACTTAGCTTGTCTGAACCGTAGCAAATATGGTCATCCAAAGAATAGCCAATCATAGGGAAAGCTTTCTCCATTCTCCCTATCCAATATTCAACCTTGGCGGGATCATCCTTCTCTATAAATTCTTGAAGCCTCTACTCCATTAAATCCTTAAAATAGTAGCATTTCTTGAGCACCAATCCTAAAACTTATGCTCCCACCACACATGTCAACAATCCAATCAGTTGATGAAGTGTTCTGACTACTTCGGCCATATTTGCAGGTACCACTGCCAAACTAGAGCTTCTTGAAAAACTCATAGGACGATAATTAGTTTTCTCAGATATAGCTACACAAAAACAACCAAACTTAAAATTTCAATCAAATCCAAAGTCTTCTATAACACATCTAGTTCTCTATCCTAACTTAGAATTTCTAACTCTAAGTTCCGTAATCTCTTTGAATCACCTAATATTTTCAAATATTTGTAATTTTTAGAATCTTTAAGAATTCTCACGAAATCTTAATTCTCTAATATTATGATTATAGTGACCTAGACCCAAGTTTTCAAGCCCAGTCTAAATCGCTCGTGTTGGAAACATCAAACCATAGAAAATATCAATTATCCATCATAAATTCAGATATCCATCAATATAAATGAATTCGTAATTAAAATATCAATAGATATTAATTATAGAACGAATAAAATGTATTCTACATTCACCAAAATCAAGGGATATAGCCCTAACCACTGTGTAAAAAGAAATAACAATAATGAAAAGAAACTTTTTTCACTCTCATTCATAGACTGCTAACTCCAAAATTGTTTCTACCTAGTGCCCAACAATAATCATATAAATTCTGGCTAACACTTATGATATCTCTTCAATCTGGAGGCCAAAAAATATAAATGTGAGCTAAATACCTAATAAATAAATATAATCAATAATATCAAAATATAAGTAAGTATTTCGAAATATGATTCGATTGTATATAAATTAATAATATGTAATATACCAACCATCATCAGAGACTCAATGTTATGTCATGACTACGACCTAAGAGCTAAAAGAATAACTGCACATCAGGAAAGTAACAGGGATTCCACTAAATTCGATTATCAACTCAATATGAGATCCTCACTATATGAGACAATAAGAATCTTCATAATTGTTATTCTATCACAATGAATCAAAGGTTATATAGTTACGCTCCTAATAATTAGGTAAGTATCGTAAGGTTATCTGATATCTATAGTATTTTCACTACCTATACAATCCTCCCAAAAGTTATACTCATAACATACTCATACCGACCATGACACCCTTCTATTGTGATATATTAAATACCACTCTCTACGATAACCATTTTGTTACTAGTATTTCTCTTTAAGATTAACGATATCCATCTCTGAATTAAAATAGGTATCAAAAAAATATAAATTATTCTAAGATTTTACGGGCTCCTATTCTCTCAGATATTTTTAGTTCTCACACACTTTTCTTTACTTATTTATGAAATATTAATAAAGTATACACGTGCAATTTAAGTCGACATAAATAATTGAATACCATAGAAATAAAAAAATTAATAATGAGCTAAATATCGAACAAACCCCTTAATATTTTACTAAATCATTATTGGACCTCTCCATGTACCAAATCATATTTCTATGCCGTAAAATACCTACCGAACAAACTCACAATTATAGATCTTATTCAACTATTCTAACTAATCTCATGGGTCCAAATGAAATAATAAATTACTTTTAATTTTCTCCTTAAACCAACTTATGCATAGATTTATATTTTTTAGTATATATATACATACACATACGGTATATAAACTATACTTATATATATGTTTATACATGTGCCTCATATACTCTTTAATTAACCCAAATATATATGCACCACCTGCATAAACACACACACACACACACACATATATACATCCTGCCATGTATAAACAATTGTACCGTATTGATACACTTATATATAAACTTACATATGCTTATGTACACATATATACATATATCACACGCCGTTAACACACATATACTTATATGACACTTATATATATATATATATATATATATATATATATATGCATGTATGTATGTCTGTATATATATACACATCCGACCATATATATACACCCGTATTGATACACTTTTATATACGCATATGCTTTTGTAAATATATTCACACAAATGTATATGTACGCACTATCAACACACATATATACATACATTACACGCCTATACATATATATATGTATATGTATATACACGTCCTACCATGTATATACACCCATATTGATACACTTATCTATACACATACGCTTAATATATTCACACAAATATATATATACAAGCTATCAACACACACATATACATACATTACATGCCTATACCTTCGTACAGACACACACATACATATACATACCGCTACTATCCCCTATGAATCATCAACATCAAATGGCTGTTAGACATAACCCGGTTTTTCATATTCAAAATTATCATAATGAAGACCGAATGCAGAATAAAATTAAGGATCGAAACTAACTTTTCGCCGTTGCATCCACCGCACGTTGCTCAAATTTATGTAATTATTACCTACTGGTTTTTGATCTTCCAAGTCTCAATACCCATTATCGATGGTGTATTAACGGAGTATTTAACTTAAGGACCCAAACGAGTAGCACCCTCATATATGAACAATTTCCATCAAATTGTCCATGGTGGTTACCATGAGAGGAGGGAGTTGGGCAAAACAGTTACCAAACGTGGACCATTATCTTTTTTAAAAAAAAGATTAAATAATTAATATTCTTTAACTTGATACATATTTTACTTAATATAATAATCAAAAACCCATCAATCATCATTCTCAAGAAACAAATACATAAATCATGGCAATATGTCATATATGAATAAGTAGTATTTTCCATATATTATAATTTATTGTATTTCTTAAGATATATTCGAATATGGTAATATTATTTTATGAATAAATTTTATATTTATTCTTGATCCAACAATTGATGATTTCTCAAAATAATCAACTAATATAAATATTAAAATTTTTAAGAAAATATTACAAACAGATAAGAATTTTATTAAAATATTATTATCCATAAAATAAAAATCACATAATAGAACTTAATCCCATTATAACTACATGATCTTTGAATTTCAATGGTAACATTCCTTTCGTCAAAGGATTAGCAATCATCAATTTAATACTAATATGCTTAATAGTAATTTTTTTCTTTAATGCGCTCCTCTATAATTAAAAATTGAATATCGATATGTTTACTTTGACTATTATTTTTATTATTTTTAACAAGAAAAATAGCAGTTGAATTGTCACAATATATCTTCAATGACGTTGAGATGGAATCCACCACTCTAAGCCCAGATATAAAATTTTTCATATGTACACCATACTTTATAGTCTAAAAATAAGCAACGAACTCGACTTCTATAGTGAAAGTAGCAATCAACATCTGGTTTGCACAACGCCAGGATACAACTCCACCGATAAATATAAATATATAACTAAATGTTGATTTACGTGAATCAACATATCCAATGAAGTCTAAATCGAAGCATGTAGTCATTGATACCTTAAAAATATCTCATACTTTCTTAGCAACTTTCTAATGATCCATACCTAAATTATTTTAAAATCTTTTCAACATTTTCACAGCAAAAGCGATGTCAGGTCTTGTATATACCTAGCATATATCAAGCTTTCAATAGTGGAAGCATATGAAATATTTTTCATGTGTTCTCGTTTAAAATTATTTTTCAGACATTAGTTCAAATTGAACCTATCACCATTCAGAATGAGTACTACACTTGGTGAATAATCTTTCATCTGAAATCTCTGTAAAATTTTATTGATATAGGTTTCCTGAGACAAACCTAAAATACATCGTTGTCTGTCTCGATAAATTTTATTGCCAATAATATAAGATGTATCGCCTATATCTTTTATTTTAAATTTATCAGAAAAAAATTATTTCACCTCATGTAATAAACCCTTATCAATGGATGCAAGTAAAATATCATCCACATATAAAATAAGAAAATAAATTTTACTCTCACTAATCTTTTATTATATATATTGCTCCAAAATATTTTTTCAAGATGAAATGAAAAGATAATATCATAACGAGAGGCTTGTTTTAATCCATATATAAATTTTTTAAGCTTACTCACCATCACTAGATGAGAATCATTCTGATTATTTTATATAAACCTCCTCCTATAGGTCACCATTAAGAAATGTCATTTTCATATCTATTTGTTGTAATTCTAAATTAAAATGGGTAACTAATGCCAAAGAATACGATGAAAATCTTTCTTAGATATAAGAGTAAAAGTCTCCGTATAACTAATTCCTCCCTTTTGAGTAAATCCTTTAACAACGAGTCTTATTTTATATCTTTTGATATTGTCTAATGAATCTTTCTTTATCTTAAAGACTCATTTACAACTTATTTTATATCTCTTCTTTCATGACATTGTAATAAAATTTATTACAACTCATAACTTGTGAAAATATTTTAAGATTATTTTTTGCTATAATATTATAGTCAGATTCTTATAAATATATAATATAATCATCAGAAATTATTGATTTTATCATACTAATAGATTT
>JAOVVI020018437.1:0-10355 GCA_028571085.2 Nepenthes alata
TCGGTCTTTCCTTGTTGGCTGTACGTCCGAGCGCTGTCCCTCTGTCCGAGTGGTTTTGTCCTCTCGGTCGTTGCGCTAAGGAGCATTCTGTCCGAACGCCCGTTTGCCCCAACAGAAATCCCATGTACTATTCAATCGAATACGTACTAATTTTCGGAATCTTAAATAGTTGTTTACTTGAAATTCACAGGAATGCAATTTCCATATCTGGTTGGTGTAGGAACATTAGCGGACATGTTGTTATTTACCATGTTTTGTTGTCATAGGAACAGTGGCAATGTATTTAATCATTGCCATATATTATGCACATGTTAGAGTACATTGAGAGCCGAGTGCCATTTACTTATTTATTTAACTTGTTTTTACTGTACACGCTCTGAATGTAGTGGAGCTGGTTCCAAACAAACAAAAAACTATATAAATTGCAGGTACCTTATATTTGATTATCCAATTCGAAATCACATGTGAAATATTACCAGACCCGGAGCAGCTTGGGAAAAACTAGGAATGTAAAGATTCGACTTAGTGTAATCATATCAATGAAAATAGTCTAATCTAGTTATTTTGATTCAATCATTAAACGCCATGAAAATTTTGATTCTAGATATATTGATAACAATTATGCTCTAACTTTGTTTACCTGGGTTCATAGCATTGCGCATTTTAGATAGATTCAACAACATTGAGCTGCATGGCACCCACTAATGTAATTGGTTTATGTTTGAAACTTTTCTTCATGTTTCAAGATACTATGAGGTAACATATTTTAATTTCTGAACCCCCAACAGGAAAAACTGTACTATAAGTAAACATCAACCAATTTGTCTCTATCCGAGAGTTGACTACTTTGAGGCCCATATGTTTGCAAAAGTTTATTTATCAAACTGCTCATAATGTCATATTTTCTAACAGACATATTTTGAAGCATGCCTATTCTAATTTATGCGAGCATCATCCTTCACATGATTCAGATCATGTCGGATATCCAAAATTCAGTTAGGTTACCATCTTTAATTGCAGGAGATAACACAATTGGGTTCTATTGAGCATGCGATTAATGTCTTTCATTGGATGAAAAATCAGAAGAATTACTGTGCAAGAAATGACATTTATAACATGATGATAAGATTGCATGCCAGATATAATCGGACGGATCAGGCACGTGGTTTGTTTTTTGAGATGCAAGCATGGAGGTTAGCTGTTTTCTGAATGCCTTAGATTGGTTTTATTTGTATTGCACTTGTTCTCTGAACTTATCGAGTATATCTCATTTATCTTCCATAGATGCAAACCTGATGCTGAGACTTACAATGCTCTCATCAATGCACATGGTCGAGCAGGTCAATGGCGTTGGGCAATGAACATCATGGAAGACATGCTTCGTGCAGCTGTGTGTATTTCTATCATCTTTCTGTGTCAAATTTAGTGTCTCTGTTTGGTTTGAGATTCGTTTCTCCTCAACTTATGATAAATCAAGCCAAATGTTATGATATTTTATCTTACCTGTATGATCTTATAATTACTCTGTGGACAGCCATTATGATGTTTTATCTTACTTGTATGCTCTTATAATTGCTTTGATGGGGATGGTTTTGGAGTCTACGTCAAACTTTGTCTGGCAATGGAAAAGTAAATGTAGCAATGTTCAAGTCTTGCATCTGCTTATTTTGCTTTGCTGGGTTTCTTGAAAATTTGTAGTTTTTATATTCTAGAAATTGTTTAACAGTTTGAATGGTTGCTTGATTAATATGATTAATATGACTAATCCGGCATCTACTTATTCTTCTTTGCTCGGTTTCTTTAGAATTGCTGTGGTTGATTGAGGGAGCAGATTTTTTGTGTCTCCCTTCTGGGCCCATGGGTGTTGCACTAATTTCTCCATTGCTTTATATTGGAAATGGTGTTGCAATTCCAAATGTTTTACTGGTTAAAGAACTATTTATTTCATACCTTATTATGGATTTACTTAGATAACAGTTTCATCTGCATGATAAATATCGAATGCATGATAAATATCGAATAGTGATTATACATGCTGAACCATGTAATGCATGCTGTAACATTTTAATTTTTGCTACCTGGAATATCTTTTACTTTTTTGTGACAATGAATAGATTAAGTACGTCCATGTTCTATGATGCCTCCAATATCTGTTTCTTGATTTTGTGCTAACATCTTTCTTGGTAACAGGAGGATTTTGTCCTGGCTGTTTGATTATTATGGGACTATAGAAGCTACAACTGACTTTAGATCAATTCATGGCTGCTGCAGATCCCTCCTAGCCGGTCAACATACAACAACTTGATCAATGCCTGTGGATCTAGTGGAAATTGGAGGGAGGCTCTCAAAATCTGCAAACAAATGACCGATAATGGAGTTGGGCCTGACCTAGTAACTCACAACATTGTTCTTTCTGCCTATAAAACAGGGGCTCAATATTCTAAAGCTTTGTCCTACTTTGAGCTTATGAAAGGAACAAACATACTCCCTGACACTACGACTCTCAACATTGTGATAGATTGCCTAGTAAAGATTGGTCAGTATGGAAAAGCCATTGACTATTTTAATTCAATGAGGGAGAAGAGGTCAGAATGTCACCCTGATGTAGTAACATTCACGAGCATCATTCATATGTACTCTAAATGCAGGCAGATTGAGAACTGCAAGGCTGTATTTGACACAATGCTTGCAGAGGGTCTTAGGCCCAATATTGTGGCATACAATGCTCTACTTGGTTCATTTGCTTCTCATGGAATGGGCAAAGAGGCTGCATTAATTTTTAATGAGATAAAACAGAATGGGTTGCGTCCAGATGTTATAACCTATACATCTTTACTCAATGCTTATGGAAGGTCACAACAACCTGAAAAGGCTAAAAAAATCTTTGATGCGATGAAGCGAAATAATTGCAAGCCAAATGTAGTAAGTTATAATGCACTTATTGATGCTTATGGTTCTAATGGTTTGTTAGCTGAAGCGGTGGAGGTGCTGCGTGAGATGGAAAGAGAGAAAATTCAGCCAAATGTTGTGTCGATATCTATCCTCCTGGCTGCCTGTGGTCGTTGTGGCCAAAGGGTGAACATTGATTCAATACTTTCGGCAGCGGAGCTGCGAGGCATCAAATTAAACACGGTTGCATACAATTCGGCTATTGGAAGCTATTTGAATTTGGGGGAGTATGACAAGGCTTTGGCTCTGTATAGATCTATGAGGAAAAGTAAAGTCAAACCTGATTCAGTAACATATAATGTGTTAATAAATGGTTGTTGTAAGTTGTCTAAATATAAAATGGCTATTGATTTTCTCCATGAAATGATGAATTTGAAGATTCCTTTCTCCAAGGAGGTTTACACTTCTGCAATCTATGCTTATAGTAAACAGGCAAGTAGGTCAGTGACATCTGTCTTTGGATGTAAGCTATATGAAAGAAACCTAACCTCTCCTTCTCATCCCCTGTTTCATAGGGACAAGTTGGCGAGGCAGAATCTATGTTCGCTAGTATGATTATGGCGGGTTATCATCCTGATGTCATTACCTATACAACTATGATACATGCATATGGTGCTGCTGGTAAGTTTTGAAACTGTAACCTTTTAATATCATTGTCACCCTTAGGAGGACTATGAGGGTGCATAAGTTGGTGTAAACCATAAGTCATGGAAATTGAGTTGTAATTTGGGTTGCACTGTAGTTTGAGCCAAAATACACTGTTCTTATTGGACGTGAATGAGAAACCAAACTACACCGCAAACCACAAAGAATATTTTTTTAATATGTAGTACATACATAGACAAGATGTGTAGTTATGTAGAAAGCATACTTTTATACTGTATTTGTTACTCCCTACACACATGGATCACATGTGCAGTTACTTTGAAGTCATAGTCTATACTGTCTTTCTTACTCCCTTGTTCTATGATAAGTGTCCATGTTTAAATTTTTATGTAAAGCCAAGTTTTGACCATTATTTTTTGAAAATTCTACTGGTTTACAATTCTTAAAATGTCAATGTGAAAATAGTCTATCAAAGGCTTCCAAATATTATTTTTAAAGATTTTAAATCTATATAATTTGTCAAAAAAATGGTTAAAGTTGGTTTTGTTCCACCTAATAGCAACCATTTTGTGCATATCTGAAGGAGAACAATACCTTTCAAGCTAAACCTACTGAGATTATATCATTGCAGAGAATTGCAGCAAAGCAATTTCAATTTTCCACGAAATGGAGGCAAAAGATGTTCAGCCTGATGCCGTTTCTTGTGCAGCTCTTATGAGGGTGTTCAATAAAGGGCATCAACCAGAAAATGTTCTTAGTCTGTTGAGATATATCAAAGAGAAAAAGATTCCAATTACTGATGCTGTATACTTTGAAGTCATATCAGCCTGTAGCTTGTAAGTTAAGTTTTTTGCACTTCTATTAGTGATACTTAGTTTTGGCCCTTTCAATCTAATCAGACATCTTAAAATTGTTTATATTGTCACACCAGTGACTAACATCGAAATTTCAACTAGATTATATCATATTTTGTTTTGGGCATGTTCTCTGGTGAGTGAATATCTCTTTTCATGCGTTCAACCCGGTGGGTAATTTACAAATGTATATGTATGTAAATTATGGAAGTATTACCTCAACTCTCAAGCTCCCTGGCCCCTTTCCTCCTCTAATCCCATGCAATTCTAGCTGGTCTGAAGTAAAGCGGCAGTATTTCAGTTCTGTGGAAGTGAGATTCTCTGTTTGATCATCCCATGTCTTGAGTCCTGTAGATATGATTCTGGTTTGCTTATCAGGCGCAGTTGTTGGATTAATTGATTTTGCAACCTCATAAGTGAAGTGTTCAAGTTGTCCACGATTTTGAGACTTTGAAACCTCAGACTTGGCTGCAATTGTATTTGAAATTTACTTGGCTGACCCGAGAATTTCATTCAAATTTGAGGGCCAACATCTAGATGTTATAGCTTAATAATTATCTGATGGCCACAATCTCAATCAAGAATTGTTCTGCAACGGTGTCTTCCATTTCATCTAGCCATGTGTGAATCTCTCAATGAACTGCCTCTTGTTGCAGAGGTTTTTTTTTTTCTGGCCATTTCATTGACTATAAAAATTTGGATTTGAAGGCTACGAGATTGGAGGACAACAGTGGACCTGATCAAAATAATAGAGCCTTCATTTCATGAAATTTCAGTTGGACTTTTGAATCAGCTGCTGCATTTCTTTGGTAAATCTGGGAAAATTGACACTATGATGAAGGTAAAAGAAGGGAAGATCTCTCCATTTGGAGGCTCCTTGGGGCTAAAAAATTTATTCGAAAGTTACATTGAGCAATTGGGATCTTGCTCAATCTCCCTTTTTGTTTCCTTATACCTGTAGTTATTCCTCAAGCTAGTGACATCAGGTGCAGAGATCAACATCTCAACTTATTCAATTTTGTTGAGAAATCTCTTGGCTGCTGGACATTGGAGGAAGTATATGGAGGTGATCTCTCCATCTTATTTTCATCAGCACTTGGTTATTCTCCTTGAATGCCCTATTTTACCTAGGTTTTGGACGGAAATACCATGAAGGAACAAAATTAATGATGCAATGCACTGCACTTTTTTCCCTTGGATTTTGTTGTTCTAGCTATGTTACTCAGTCTTGGTCATGAGTGTCACAATTGAGGATCCACTCATCTATTTTTCAAATTTTTGCTGGGTCCACTTAATCAAAGTCACAGACTATCATAACCATGTCCAACAGTAACGTCAATGTGGGTGTTTTGGAGAAGTGAGGAGTTGTGTTAAATTTTTATTTGACATCTTCACCCACTTGCAGGAAGATCGGTGTATGTTTTTTGCGGGTTATCTGTGTCGATCGTGGTCTTCTGTCTCACATCAAAATGTTGCTATAGGTACTGCAATGGATGCTAGATGCTGGAATCCAACCTTCTACCGGAATGCTCCAAAGCATGTTATTCTTTGCACAAAGAAGTATCAGCTCTGAACATGCTGCGGTCGTTCGAGAACGTCTAGACAGGCATGTTATATACTCTTGATGACTTTAGGTTAATCTGTTATTTTTTTGGACCAAAAGTGTTGCAATTCTGTAGTCTAATACCTTATATTCAATTAGACGTGGATATGAACAGCCTGTTATTTTGGTTTATGGATTTGTGCAGAATGCTTATAAGGTGAATCCATGGTTTTGGCTTTGGTAAATACAAGAAGTACAAGCCCTAATTTCGGCATCTGCATTGATGGATCAAGCATTGATTTGAAGATATATCATTGCTTAAGTGGTGGTATATTTTTGTTGATTGACATATTTATTTTCTTTGCACCCTGAAATTTGTTTGAAATGAACCCGCACAAACATTTATAGCGAACAATTTATCACAATCTGTCAAGTTTTTCAAGCAGATGCTCGCATTGGGGGAATCTTGTTTTATGATATAGAGCAGTCTTGCTCTTATAGACAGTAAAGCCATGAGAAACAATTAGGGTATGCCTGTGTATGTTAGTAGTATCTATTTCATCTTGAATATATATAAAAATGTGGCCATTGCACGACGCTTCCACATCATGGGATCTAGAAAAGATCAGATATAAGCATCATTATTCCTATTTTATAGTTTAAACTCAAAACTTTCAGATCACAATGAAGCAACCATGGAGAACAATTTTTTGTGTTTGTCAAATTTGTAGTCAATCAAGCACTTGGATGTCTACTGCTGGCACACATGTTCCTCCTCTCTCTATATAGAAAAAGGGGTTTAAACTCAGGCACTGAGCCATCGTTTTATCTAACCTACGAGTTCTCTTGACTCAGAATACCGCGACTTGGATATTCAGTTTTGTGCAATTGGTTAAACTACATTATATGTAGTTGCAGGTCGCTCAGCAGTGGCACTTGAAGCTAATCAATCCTTCTCTCCTACTCTTACAGGCTCCAGAAAAAACCATCATCAACTTGATTTGCATGGCAGAGAAGAAAGAAAGGGGGGTCTGTTTGATGCGGATAGTATGGCGTATGATGACATAGTTTGTAGCTTTTCGGATAATGTGGGTTTTCTTTATTATGTATAATTCAGTAATTAAAATGATAATAAAATGGAGTTAAATATTATATAATAGTCTTTTGTTGGCAGTTTTTGTATTTTCATTGTCAATAAAATTTTAAAATAAATTAGATTTATTATAATGTTTAAATTTCAGCATAGCTTACAAACTACGTGTAAGTTGATTGAAAATGTCACTGGAAATCAACTTATTTATCAATAGCTAGACATTATATTGTAACATATTGATGTTCACAGTGTTATATGTATATTTTAAAATTAAGTTATCTATAAAATGACATGAGTTTTAAAATGTGTTTTTAAATTAAATTTAAAAATGTTAAAATTATTGAAGAATAATATATATATATTTGAATTTTTTTTTAGATATGAAGAAATATTTGGACATATTTATTATAGAACCTTTGTATTTTGTAATATTTCTTTGTATTCGGCGGTAATGATAGCAAGCCTTATGTCATCAAATCGAGAGGATCAAAGTTTCAGGAAGCTCAGCAGAGACTTCAAGGCTTTGAAGCTACGACAGGAGCATGAGCGAGAGGGAGAGGGAGACTCGAGGGTTCTCCATTCCCACTTGTCACTGTGATGGGGTGGATAATTTCTCCGCATATCCTTCAATACTGAAGAATCCATGAACGATGAGCATGAGGTTCGGCCTCCCAAGGCTTATACTGAAGAGTTCGGCCTGCCCCAGCCCCCCCACACAAAATATTAACAGCACGGCCACACCACTGATTCTTTAGTCATAAGCATGTGTGTATTGTGCTAGTTGTGTCTAATGTTGTCGCCAAGCTTTGAATTGTAGAAACGCTCGCCGGGGATTTGTGTTGGCTATGATTTGCTTGTTCATCTGCTTCCCTGGCTCTTTTCGGCAGTCAGAACCTCTTGTTCGGTTTCCCTCTCGTCTCTCATGTTTCAGTCTCTATGTTTTTCTGTTTTGTGCATGATTTGGTCATAAATTGTAGGTGTAAGCTGTTGTTTTCTCCTAGTTTTCCAGCTATTGGGCTTTATTAAACTTTTTTCTTGTTTGATTTATGAGTAACGGGAACTTTCCTTTCTGGTTGTAAAAAAAGGTCCTCTTTTGTTTGTATCTGTGAATTGATTGAATTAGCAGATAATAGTCAAGAAGAGGTTGAAGAATCTGAAAGAACTGTTAAAATAGAGTGACGAAACAACACATTTCATGACGCTTTGTTGTGTATAATGCATTGTTGTCTATAATGTATTGCTCTTTCTGACTTCAACATTCGTTGATGGTCGTAAATTAAATCCATATGCTCACAATATCTTTAATTTCAATGTCTCTGTCGTTTTTTAACTTCAAGAATCAAGGGCAAATATCTCGGCAAGACTCTACGATTATTCTAAGTTAAGCTATATTACTTATTTTATTACTTTCACCCCAGATAAATAAGCTTTTCCCCAACCAGACAATCAAATATCTTGATTTGGTTGTCATGTTTTTTTTGCCTGGTTTTTATGTCGCACATCTATATTGATAAGATATTTAGGCTTTATATAGTGCACGGTGTTGAGAACTCAGAAGAAGATTGAAATAGGAAATGATTCGATGGTTAAATTCTTTTGGAGATTTGTCTGCAGTGATGCAATTGTATGCCTTTGGACGTCTTCACTCTTCGGTTCTGTGAACATTATCTTGCTAATCTCTACAGCCTGATATAAGATCTCTTCATTGAGCAAGGGAACTGACGTTGCCCTTGGTTGGTAGCATTTGTTTGGTGTACTGACAATATTCTTCCCTTTTGCTTCCATTGATAGATTGTATACATGTTGGCTTAATTTTGCATCACTGGGTTGCATCTGCTAAATGTCTGACTCTTGCTAATATTTGTTGCACTGGAAGTAATGATGCGAATAATCTAGCATTGTATCTTTGCCTTTTGCTTAAATATCTTGCTTTTATGATATTGTAATTTTTTGCTTTGCTTTTATTAAAGTACCTAGGCATCTGTGCTTAGTAGTTTAGGCTAATGCATGCTGAGATATCACATTTTAAATAAAAAAAAAATATTAGGTTCTTTGGTTTAGCCCACTTTGTTTTTTCCTTGTATTCTTGTGCAGACTGCTTGAGCTGTCATTAAAATGTAAGTCATAACCCCACAACAGAATTGCCAGATAAGGGCAACTTAGGTATGTGCTCACCCTTTGCTTATCCTGGTTTTCTGATTTTCTTTGCCCAAGTTGGTATTTGCATCCTGGTTATGAGAAATTGTAACTTCTGTCATATTCAGCTGTCAATTTCCACGTGCCTCCTATAAGTTCTCCCATTATGTGGTTTGGGAGGCTTGCTAAGGCAGGGTCAGTTCTTTCAGAACCAGTAGCACTATTATAAGGCCTGCACATTGTTACTCATTTATCTCAATGTTTGTCTCAAATATGCAAATTTGTAGCTCTATGTTTTAGATGCAGGTTATCCGAACCCTGTGTAACCAGAAAAGCCAAGCATATCTACACCAATTTGTTCCCGAAAAGTATAAACCCTTGAAACCTTGGTGGTCATACTTATTGGCAATTATCTGAAGTGTTTCTAACAATCTGGACCCTTCCATCCCCTTTCTAAAGCTACTTTGGTCCTATTTTTTCATTTTATCCATCCTTTTTTATGGAAGAAGTTTATCAGCATACTTGATGAGATTTGAAGATGGGTTGGGTAAACCTTATGTGAATAACCCTGACCTTTCCTTCTTGCCATTCTTTACAAGCTTCTCTCTATGCACAAGTTTTTCTTTAATTAGTTCTCTCATCGGGATGTTATGCCTTATTAGCACATATTTGTATGATAGCTAAATTTTAACGTGAACTTCTGGCATGATTAATTCAATGGAGCTATCTTTGTTCTGTGACAAAGATGCTTGGATGGCTTACATGAAAATTTTTCTTTATGTCTGCATCACTGATTCATCCCATTTAGTTCAAGAGATATCTCTCTTTTTCATTCTTCCCCATGCCAGTTACATATGTGACCTATTTTGGTAAACTTTGAAATTTACAATTTTCGTTGGCTTGAAATAAATTGTCATGAATATCTTTCTAGGAGGGTACCAACTAAAATGTTGGGCATATATATATGTATGTGTATATATATATATATGTATGTGTATATATATATATATGTATGTATATGTATATATATATTTATGTATGTATGCTTGTATTGTTTGGATGTTGATGATGTTTTTTCATGCTGCATTCTTTTGGCTGGTGCTGTTTTTTCCCCAACTGTAAGATGGCACATCTTTTGTTGGTCTTTTCTATGTACCTTGTCTGGAATGGCATT
>JAOVVI020018438.1:0-10355 GCA_028571085.2 Nepenthes alata
CAGCGTCCTCGTCCATGTACCTCTCGGACATGGTGCCTTTGAAGTAGTCCTCGTCCAATGCAGCTCTCGGACAAGATGCCACTGATAGCCCTCGTCCAATTCTTCCAACAATCCCGAGAACGGACTTTCCCGGATTTCTCCAAACGTCCGCGTCCATTTGTCTCCACATGTCCGCGGACACAAATGTCACAAGAGAGTGACCCCAACAGGGGGGAGGTTGTTAACGAGTAGCCTCCTCTCCCTCTTCCATCATCAGATACGAGGGAGTAAAGTAAGCTTGAGGTTGATGCATGACCCGAATCGCAATAGCCATGTACAATGTTAGCCCAGAGACTGAAACCGGAGGCTACTGGGGAGATAATCCTAGACCCCGAGTAGTTGAGCTTCTGTGCAAGTTTTGAAGTGTTGTTCTTACTGCTCATTGATGTTCAAAGAAGTTTAAGGTAATGCCAAATGCAGGCAAATTAGGTCTAAGTTTGGGCAGATTATCTAATATTTAGGAATTAATGAATTGTTTGGAAATTGGATTTTTTTGTTCATAGCTATTAGCTCAGGGAACTATTTTTCCTTTTTGTTTACCCCTATTAAATTGGAGATCCTCTTTCAATACTCTCCTGGTATGTGGCCACTGAGACTTGCGAAGAAAATTGATCTATACCTCTCTAGTCGAGCTTCACTAATGTTAGATTTTAGGTCATTCCCTTGTAAATCCCACATTTAATGAACGAGTCATTTAGTAGTTCGCTCAATTTCAGCATGATAGCAGTAGCACAAGCGATCAGCGCCTAAGGGTGCCTGAGAAGGCGCATGTAGGCAATAGTAGTAACATGTGCGCTTGATGGGGCGCTAATGCGCTAATAGCAAAAGGTATGCATAAGCAAAGAAGTGTTCGAATGCTAAGGCTAGTGTTTGAACTGGAATTTGTCTGGCATTCAACACCAGCCAGAGGTATAAAAATCTAGATGCGATTTTTATGTCAAATCTAGAACATTTGACACAAGGGAGCGCTACACGAAGAGAGAAATGGTGAAAAAGAGAGAATGGGAGGATTTTTAGCATCTGTTTGAGATCCAATTCAAGTTTTATCATTCGCCTAACTCGGGTATGTTATTCTAGCCTTCTCTATAGGATATATTATCCATTGGTTGATCGTTTTCTCATTGTATTCTTTTCTTATTAGTTATTAGTTGTGTTAAGGATTGAATTCAATAGATTATTTACATGGGTTAGTGTGAAGGATTATCAGAGGAGTTTTTAACCCAATATTCATAGTAGATATTGTTTAAAGTTTGTCACATAATTTTTTCCTTAGTTGAAAAGAGTTTTTCACATTTAATATCATTGTATAATTTGTGTTTAGTTGCGTATTTTTTAATCCTTATGCTCACACAGGAGATTGATAGTTGACAGAGTGATAGGGATTTGGATTTCATTTTTTGCTACACCATGTTGTGCAAGTTTCAAGTCCCAACAACTAATGTGGCAAATTGTACAGATTCACACATTCAAGAAAGCTTGTGTGGTCTCTTATCCATGCTCTGTGCAAAATGGCATTGTATGGTTCTGGTCAAGCAGTGATCCCCAGTACAAAGAGATTCTTTCAAAGAAACAACCTCCTTATATACCAGAATTGGATGACCCAACTTATACCAAGACCATGGGAACTAGAGATATTCCATTTGGGTAAGCACTTGTGCTTGGTTTTTAGTTTTCAGCATTTTCAGATAAAAGACATACACAATAAATGTTATTCTTTTACAGTGATATTAATGGTTTAAGATGAGACTGTTATGAAGTTTTATGAAAGAATTCTGGAAGATCAATGCTGATCTTCATCCTTAACAAGTTGCTTCTCTGTCTCTCTCTCCTTCTGATGCCACAATATTAAGAAGCAGAAAGAAGTTAGGGGGAGGGGGAGGGGTTTGCTTCATCCTTCAAGACAAAAACTATGAAAATTTAATCAGTACAGATACTACTAACATGTCTGTGATCATCTTATCTGACAATTAATAGTGTTGTGATGACTAAATTGAGCTGGCATTTCAGGTATGAGGTGCTGATTGAAAATCTTATGGATCCTGCCCATGTTCCTTATGCTCATTATGGAATCATGCGAGTTCAGAGTGACAAAAGCAGATAAGAACTTCTATATATGTCTTATCGTTGACTATTAAAGCCTGAAACTCAGTAGTTCAGATGATTCACATTTAGTTGTTTTCACACCCAAGGCAGATCGAGAAGGGGGAAGGCCTCTGGAAATAAATGTGCAAACTATGGATATTAATGGCTTTGTTGCAAAGCAAGAACGGGGCATTAACAAGTTTATACCACCATGCGTGTTTTATGCCTTTCCGAATCCCATGGTGGACGAGGGCAATGGATCTTTATCATCAGCCAGCTCAAACACGGTAATTTACCAAGAAATAAAGAAAAATGGAGAATATATTGGTCGTATTTCAGTTGATTCATTAGCTAAGGCTTATTGTATCATGGATAATTGCTATAGATGTCTGTTATATTTCGTCCCCCCATCGGAGTGACTATAAAGGAATTTCTGGTTGCTAATTTTAGATGTCACAACAAAAGGAAAGTTGTCAATTTGTCTTCAGAGTAAAATTAAATAAACTTACGCAATGAGGTTAAGATAATCCAGCAAATTTCCAGAGAATGTCCTTTTCTCCTGGATTCTCACAAATTTAAGAATAAGAGAGTTGAAAAATTAGAAAGAATCTCCAGGCACTGATGTAGCTTTTTCAGTATAAGGTATTCAGGAAATCATTGTTGTGGGTGAGCAAAGCATTGATGAAGGGCCAGGTCAGGGGAACATTCATGTAGGAAAGGCTAATAGCTAGTATAGAGTGTATTTATTTCAAGTGCATATTCATTAATTTCATATCATGGATGGCTCCCAGAAGTTTTCAAATCCTCATCAACAATTTTTCTTCATATTGGCTTTAACTCTTGTTTGACAGCCTTTTTGGTGTGCATGACTCGGATGGACTTTTATGTTTAACGATGTAAACATGCCTACATGCTGTTAAACAATTTTTATGTTTTTAGTTATTCAGGTTTCTATGTTCTGTGATTATTGATGTTTCATCCATTGCTTTGTTTTGTCCCTGTGTCTTCCTCAGGAGTCGTCAACACGAAGGACCCAGAAAAGGTTTCTTCTGATATTTGTATGTATTCCAGTTTGTCCGGGGAAAAGCCGTTTAATATGGACTTTTCCAAGGAACTTTGCTGTTTGGATTGATCAGATTATTCCAAGATGGATGTTTCATGTTGGACAAAACCTGATTCTGGATTCAGACTTGTATCTTCTGCATGTGGAGGTGATTCCCATCTCTTTTAATTATCATTACGGAGTTATGTGTCGTGTGAGATTGCGTCAGCGGTGACTCATTTGATAGCATGAACAATTTGCCTAATAATTGCAGAAACGAACAGTTTTGCATGTTCTTTTTATTATTGTCCATAGGTCCTATTTCTAACTTCTTCCTCTTGAAGGGAAAGAAGAATTTCTGGAGACCTGTCTCCAGCAGAAAATGAAGAATTTTTTTCTTGCAAATAACAAAACTAACCCATTGGTTATGTGAGAGAGATTCTCTTCTCTTTTTTCTCACAACCACAGGTTAAATAGATCTAGTTTTCCATGGTTTGGTGCTTTGGAAATAAGTAAATATTATCCGACATACGCAAGGTTCTTGATGAAAAGTAATCCACATCATCTTCGAATGTACAAATGCTAGTAATGCTATTCCATTGCATGCCTAATGTGCTTAATTTGTTCTTTTTTCTGTAGGAACGCAAGATAATGGACATCGGTCCTTCCAATTGGCAAAAATCTTGTTTTGTTCCAACAAAGTCAGATGCCCTCGTTGTAGCCTTCAGAAAGTGGTTGAAGAAGTATTCAGGAGGTCAAGTTGATTGGGGTACTAAGTTTGATGGATTCCTCCCTCCAACACCTCCACGAGAACAGCTAATGGACAGGTAATCCATTTAATTGAATTTCTGAGCAAAATGTCATTTTATGTGAGGTTTTTTTCCCCCCCTAATAAACAGTTTTTGCCACGCTTTGACAGAAATAAATACCATTTCTGGCTTAGTTTTTGTTAAACAATTATTCTAGGAGTAACTAAGGGCTGAGAAGCCAGTTCGGGGTGAGCCTTGAATAGCCATAATATTTGTTGGAAGTCTGCTGAGCTGGGAAAAGGCATCTCACTCCAACAGTTCAATGCTGATGATCATAATCGAAATCATTTTACAGTCCATCCACATGGGTGTTTTTCATATTTGAGTTCACATTCTTTTATTTCTAATTACTTCCTACACCAAAAGAGAATTTCATTGATAAAGGTCATTTGCCGACTTCATCAGAGTGGGACATGGCAAATGGGCTGGCATAATTGCCAATTAGCCCATTTAAGGCTCATTTATCTTATTATTACTGATCAGGCATAAACTCACCCATTTAAATAACAGGTATCCCACATGCCCATTTAAGGCCTTTTCAATTTCTAACATGCACCTCTTCCGATAGTGTATGCGTCGTATACATTGATACTCGACACCACAAGGCCTATTATGTTAAGGGCCGTTAATACAAGCAAACTAATAGGAAAAAAAAAAAGTCAAATGAATATAAACAAAAACTGTTATTTGTATTGAATTACAGGCCCACAAAATCCAATTTGCACACAACATTGCCACTGGAAAAGATCGTATGCTAAATTAATATTCAAGTATTAGAGTGCCATGTGTGCCTGAAGATAGGTGCAAACAAAGACTTCCACTCAAGCTTTAAGTTGCATGGACTTGATTGCAAACTTTTGCTTAAAAATAAACTTGATTGTGAGTTTGTAGCAAGGGCTTTCAGAGCCACGACTGAATTCATGCATTCTTGTTTCAGGTACTGGTCTCATGTGGTGAACTGCACCAGCTGCAGAGCAGCATACAAGGGACTCAACGTGTTGGAAGTCGTGCTTCAGGTCGTTTCTGTTGCTTTGATTGGCCTTGTAGCAGCGATCAAACAGGGGGTAATGACTGCTGTGCTGAGGACTACTATCGTCTCTGCAGCTGTTGTGTGCTTTGCAGCTTCAAGATGGTTGTCTCACTTCATTTTCAAAAATTTCCACTTCCACGACTACAACCATGCTCTAAGATAACAGATGATCATCGTTCATGCACAAGTTGCAGCATGCCTAACTTAAGGGCTACTGAATTCTAGGATACCACCCATGCCCTCTCGTTATGGAGACCCCGTAGAATTTGAGACTAATGCTGCCTAAGCACGCTTCTTCTTGTAATCTACCAAGTTTTCTGTCATTTAAAATAAAATTGTTTTGGGAATATGAGAATCATGGCACTTAATTTAATGATATATAATTGTTAATGAAATAAATGCTAAGGAATAAAATTAAAATAATATTTTTACTACTTTTCCTATATTATTTTGTTGAATATAATCCACCACATTTGGGTTTTATTGGTTGAAATTTTTGGCTTATCATACGACTAGGCGGATTGTTTGTTGGCCCCTCAACGGCTCTTTTTGTTTCCGTGGGAAGTGGTGAAGGATTTTAGTAAGGCCGAGAAAATCTCCTCTGAAAGTGAGGGAACATGCTTTAGTTTTTCCAAACAATCGAGTGGTGAAGTTTTTCATAAAAAACCCTTTTTGACTTTTATCCAAACACGCGGGATGTGAAGTTCATCCTAACCAACGGTAGGAGTGTAGGGCCGGGGATCAAAACCTTCGAGTGACAACGATGATTTGGTCGAGATATCATTAAACTTATAAATGTTGTATTTTTATTACAAAAATCAAATGTCACAAAACCAATAAAAATAGAAATAAAGTATTGCCGTTACACCGTGTACCCAAAACATCAGTGACGAGGAAAATAGGAAAATGCATACAAACTTAGAGTACAAAGGCAGGGATAATATCAGAAGAAAACTACCACAGGCATTCCCATATCCCCAACAGATGTGGCATGTGAAAAAGACTAAAAACAATAATACTCATTCCTAGTTTGAAAACCAGTCGAGCCACCAAGACTACTACGTATAGCAGCTAACTTAAAGCTCAAAGATAACATTAACATCAGATTTTTTTGCTGGGAGTTGTGAATTTGCTCTTCCCAATAATGGGCACTTGCTTTCCTGCAACGGGGAAAAGAAAATTTCCACTTTCCAATGAAGCGGAACAACTAAATGGGAAGACGAATGTACCAATAAGTTCAAGCTGACTCATCAACTGTTTTTTTCATGTACAAGTAAACAACAGAAACAAATAGGTGTTGCTTTTCGATTTCTAAGGCTGAGTATCCTGTTGATTTGTATGGCCGTCAAGCTCCTGCTCCTCGAGTGCAAGCTACCATTGACCAATTCAGAAGCATGATGCTCTCGTTGACAAAGTTTCACAAAGATTCTGAAGGAACAGCAGCTTTGGATGAAGAGTGGCGTGCCACAAATGACTCCACCAGAGGATTTACCAGATGAGGTGCTTCATCCTACACACCAAATTCACCAGATGCGGGAGGTGTTTCATCTTATATTATATATATTATTACATAGTATTCTCTAGTAGCTTGCATATACCATGGCCTTGAGAGATGGATGACGGAAAAAGACACATGTTCTTGTAACTGGGGTTACTTACAGGCTTAAATTGCAGCAGTGAAACACCAGTATTTTACCAAAAAACTAGTAGTCCTACAGATTATTAGATCTAAAATATCCCTCATTAGAAAACTGTCCCATGACCATCACAGACAGTCAGCCAGCCACTTACAGTAGCTTCCATATGTAGTCAAAAGGGAACCCTTCCACTTCCAGCAACTTCCATAAGTAGTCAAAATGGGAATGCTTTAGCACATCCAAAAGATCGACTTCATCCAATAAAAAAATTTCAAACTGGCAAAATTACTCATAAAGGAATTCAACAATGCAGCTAATCTGAATTCCAGAGCATGAAGAGATGACGGGGAAGAATGCCAGAGAGAGAGAGAGAGACCTGAGGACAGTGGCCAACATCAGGAAGGACTACAAAATCTTCAACGGGTTCAAAATTAGAGTAGGTTCGTCCCAGTTCAATGGGTTCCCATGGATCCTTGTCACCCCAAGCAATTAATACAGGGCACTGCACACGGAGAAAGTAAAGCATCACTTATTTGCACCAAATTGCATCAACCAGATTGTCCTGCCTGCCATGAATACTGACTCATATATTAAACATTTGTTATAGCCTCTGGTCCCTGACCTTCACTTGAGGTAGTAATTCCTCAGGAAGAGGGCCCTCTGAATAGCAAATGAACTCAAGAAATACATCAGCAGCTCCAGGCTCAAGTCCCGGAAGAACGATTATTTGTACCAACTCCTCCGTGACCTGGGAGGTATCATAGTAACACTGAAACAGAATCTGTTAGACACATCAAACACAAAAGCAATTGCCAATGTTAATGTAATACTCCGACATTTTAAGTTGGGCATTTAGATTTAGTAAAAGTTATTAATTATGGGATTAAATTATACCAATAAGCCTTTTAAAACTGATAATTCGCAGTCAAGGCTAGACTGAATTTGGAGGATCGAAACTTATCACAAAGATATAATCCTTCAAATGGTTGATAGGCAATTGAAACCCAACCAACTAACATTTAATTATCAGCTAGGAAAATCCTAGTAGTTATTTGAATTATATTTTTGGACGCGACTTAGACATGTTATTTAATTTAGTAAATACTAAAAGTTGAGGGAGTCCGTCGTATCAAATTATACCACCGTGATAATAATAATAATAATAATAATAATAATAATAATAATAATAATAATAATAATAACAGGAGAGATAGAGGACTATCAATCGGCTGCCTTTCACCACAGTTTCTCCCTCATCGTTACCTTAACCAATTTCATCATCTTCCTCACGAGTCCTCAGCCAATGATTCCCTCACAGGCCATGTCACAAATCCGGTCCAAGCAGATCAATTAATTAATTAGTCATAATTCCTAAAATTTAAAATCTCAAAGAAATTTAATAAATAATACTAAATCCCAAAATTCTAGTTAATAAACCAATACATAAATGGAACCCAAAATGACCCACACAGAATCTCATCGAACAACTGTCAGCATAAAATAATCATGACCTGTACCAAATAATCACAAGAAAAAAATCAAATAATAATAGTAACACATCCACATAAAACAATCCATCCAAGAAATCCCAATACGCAATCCAAAGGCCCACATGCGGCCGACTCCAGCCGCCAAAGACAGTCTAACAAAATCCATCCATAAATCAAATACGACCGATACCATTTATTTGAATAAATATAAAACTCACTGAAAAATACGATGCTGCATCAAAACTCGATCCTGCTCCTACAATATAGCTCAATCTTCTACTTTGAAGGGACAAAACATAAAATATGAGCCTAATACTCAGCAAGTATCACATTTAAACGAAATGAACCCAATAAATTAGATGAAGGGTCAAATGGATAGATATCCAATCAAATAGCAGGATAAATCCAAATCGTTGATACAATAAATCCAATAGAAATCCAAAATCTAAATTTCAATAGTAATATCGTATTTAAGTCAAATATCCATATCCAAAACGAATGTCCAATCACAAAATAGTCCTTACCAGGATGTGTATATATATATATATATAAACAGAAGTGATTCAGACCGATTTCAAAATCTAATCCAAATCTAAGTTCAAGTCCAAGGCCCGATTATCTTATAATCTAGGGCAGAATCCGATAACCGGATGATCTAGTAGCGTGCGTAGAAGCCAAAATAACGTCACAACAGATAGTCCAAATGTCCAGATCAAAACATATAGTCAAAATCATTTGTATAAGATATACCAAGGCCCATATATGGACAAAATCAGCGAATCTCAAATCTAAATATCCAAATTAATGCAAAAAATATAATACATGCACCAAATCTGAGTTTTGATTGTTTACAAACTAGCTTGAGGAAGAGTTACACATACTCTTGATAACTTTAAACCATATCAAATGCAAATTAGGTCAACATGCTTGGCTACCCATGTACTCTGTTTCCCATTGTAAGGTTACTCACTATGTTTTGTCACCCGCGACTTGAGTGTAATCCTCAAACTTATCAAATATTATAGGATATTTGAATATATCATAAGATCAAATCAAATCATCCAAATGAGAAGGATCACTACTACAAACATTTCCTGTAGGCGAAAAAGGGTTTCCAAATAATAAGTTTTTCCGTCGGGAGCTGGTCAGGTTATCCAATAACAAATCCAAATGTAGTGATCACAACCTGGCATATACATATGAAAATGCACGGCCTATGCAAATTTAATCACATTTCCGTATACACATATTGATATAAACATATGCGGTGTCCGAAAATTTAATCATTTTTCCAGAAAACGACAACGTACAAATTTCAACAGAAACAGAATAAAACTCTCAAACAACTGATAAAAAGGTAATGCATGCACAATAAAATAAACGGGCTAATTTAAAAGTGCACCCACGAGCTTAAAACCTCTAAATCGGAAAAGAAATACATCAGAAGTGAAATTAAACAAAAAGTAGAGTTATAAGATACTTGTCTCGACTTTATTCCAATCAGATTTGCCAAAAAGATGCTTTGAGATACCCGAATCGGGCCTTCTCTCTCATGCTTAACACGTGCCCCTTCTCTCTTTGGTCACCTCGCCACGGCCTCTCTCCCTTCACGTTTCTCCTTCGTCGGCAATGGCTCCAGCACGAACGACGGCGACGACCACGGTGGCGGCGACCCAGCAACGGCACGGTGGCTAACGGCGGCGCATGTAAGCCGGCGATGGATTTCTCTCTCTACCGTGCCTCATCCACCCATTTCCTACGATTCGGCCAATTTCTCCCAAAATCGATACATGCAATTCCAAAATCGGCATCCATAAGGAGAAGGGAAGGATTTACTTGTCTTGATTTCATTTATTTCCTCCAGCAATGGTGGCGACGGTGGTGGCCGTTTGCTTCGGTTCATGATTTCCTCCTCTACTTACATCGGCGCACAAAATGGAGGGTAGTATCACGGAAAGGGCTTCACCAGCTTCCATTCCCGGTGTCGGCACCTTCGATGGCGACAACAATGGCCCCGTGTCAGCCCTATCTCTCTTCTCCTCTCTTCTTTCTTTTCTCTCTCCCCGATTCCCTTCTCTTATTCTTTTTCTTTGATTATTATTATTATTATTATTATTATTATTATTATTATTATTATTTTATTTATTTATATTTTTTATTTTCCTTTTCTTTTATTTTATAATCTAAATCAATACTTGAGCGATAGTATGGGTGCACCTCGGATGC
>JAOVVI020018439.1:0-10355 GCA_028571085.2 Nepenthes alata
AGGATCATCCAACGCCATGTAATATTCACGGCTCCAACTCTTTTAACATTTCATTTCATTAAACCAAAATTCGTACAGAGATACCAATCTAAAACCTGATTATAACCAAAAGTTAATTGCGGAAGCAGATTTATTCCAAAATGTATATAAGTGAAAGTATAGTCTTTCATTCATTCACAGTTTGAGATAATTACATCAAAATCCTCAAAAATCTTCAATGGGTTTTCCGATTCCAAAATCCCTCATTGCTAAGCTTTATCTATTCCTACTCGTCTGGTACAAGTTCTACAGTCTCATTTGAAGGGAAAAAATATGACAGAGTGAGCCGAAACTCAGTAAGGTACCAAAAACATGCAATATAAATCATAAATGCGATAACACAAAGTCATAGAAAATACCGGAGTTCACGATCACTATAGATTTCAAAGTTCTTGTTTCGATGCTCTTTTTCGAAGTTCACAGTTCAATGCAAATTCTGGAGTTCAAAATTCTATATTTTATTGTCAATTTTTCGAAGTATAAAGTTTCGCGTCAAAGTCTGAAGTTCACAATGCAATATCAAATTCCGAAGTTCATGTATAGGGTCAAATTTTCGAAGTCCATAATGCCATGTCATTTCCATTGTTCAAAGGGACCTAGGCTAGTAGACCCTACCAAGCAAGGGGGAGAGTAATCAAGGGTAGATTGTATTCACTCCACACAATCAAAGGCCATAGTTCCAAAATCATATCCATTTCCATTTAGAATCCAAAGTCTAAAGTTCCATATTTCTATCCTCTCTTTGCGTCCCGAGGAGAGGCGGACCACATATCACACCATGGGCGGAGTTACCTTTGATTACTACCGTAACGTTCTAAGACATATCGGAGAACCTTATCTGACTGTATCACAGTTCTGGGTCCGAAGCATTTATTCAAAGTTCAAACAAAGTTCATCATATTTCAAGGCCGATTCAAAGTTTACATATTTCCATGCTCCGGTCATATTCAAAAGCCTTCATATGTTTTTTTAATATTCCAATTTTCATACAGGATTTCCATGCAAAGCAATCCGGTCATGAAATGAATAGAAACACGGGTCAACATATAAAAATCAAAGTCAAGGGTTATACTAATGCAAAGCAATTCCGATTGTAACTAGAACAATAAAGCATGTGCTAAAACATGAAATCAAAGTCAGGAAATACTGATTCACAAAATGTGAAACTTAGTTCAGAATCATAAAATTCATGCATGCTTCATAATGAAACTCAAGAAATGGGATTACATAATTATCAAAGCAAGACATAGAAAACAAGCTCCAAAGTATTCTTGCATTAAAACATTCTTAATACACTGGCTTGTTTCTCCAAGTCCTTACTTCAACCTGGCCTAAGACTCCCTTTTTCCTCTTCGTCTCTTCCAAATTCTTCAAACTCTTTTTCTCACTAACTAGCTCAGTTTATATAGAGAATGGGTTAGGTGAGAGCAAGTAAGGTAAGTTACTTACTTGATACTTTTCTTCTAGAAGACCAGTGGAGTAGGTAGGGACAGTTTACTTACTCTGATTAGATTGAAGTAGTTGGATCTACTCCGGCTGTTAACAAGGTCGGTCTTTATTAATTTCAATTTACTCTGGTCATTAGCAGGTTTAGTTAAAGCATTTTACTTCGGAAATGTTACTTCAAAATTTACTTCGGCATTTTATTTTAGAATTTACTCCGGTTTTCAACGCCATTTATTTACTTTGGTCAATATTTCTAAATCCGGTCAACATCTCTTTCCCAACTTCAACCGACTAACATTTCCTCCTCCACTCAAACCGGCCAACCTTCTTTCTCCATTCAAACCGGCCTCCCTCATGCCTTCAATTCACTCCGGCCTCCCTCAAGCCTTCAAATTCACTTCGGCCTTCAAGAGGTCACAAGGCCACTCCGGCCTCCATCTTGCTTCAAAGTCACTCCGGCCTTCAAGAGATCACAAGGCCACTTCGGCCTTCATGATGTCACAAGGCCACTTCGGCCTTCAAGGGATCACAAGCCACTCCGGCCTTCAAGAGATCACAAGGCCACTCCGGCCTTTAAGGGTTCACAAGGCAATCCGGCCTTCAGGCTTGCCTCATCCTACTTCGACTCTTATAAGTTCATCACACGTTTTTGGCCTTACCAATTCATTACCATGCACTTCCTAATTTTTATGTTTTTGGGATTGTGATCTCAAAATTATGGCCCTTATAAAATAATAGCAAGGATTGGAGAGGTTGCTTTATAAGCTGGAATTACCCATGAATTTGAATATCCATGCTGTTTTTTATGTATATTTGTTGAATGGAAAAATTGGCAGGACTAGTAATGTGCTCATACAACTACCTACCATGGATGATAATCAGGAGGTTGAAGTTGGACCTTTCAAAATCCTAAAAATACAAAGGAAAGGGAAGCAGGTAAAACAATTATTGATTCATTGGACAAATCTACAACAGGAAGATGCTACTTGGGAGGATGAAGCTTTGATGAAAGTTCAGTTTCCTAAATGTTTTCTTGGGGACAAGGAAAAGTTACGGGAAAGGATATTGTTATAAAGTACATCAGCAAGGCAGCAATACAGTTCCACAAACCATCATGTAGTGCACCGGCAAGGCATCAAGACAGATCAACAAAGCAATTATTAAAGAAGCAAACTGGGTAGTAGTTAAAATGATTAGTTGGTTGTAGAGGGTTGTTTGTTAGTTAAAAGAAATATGTTTGTTTGTTAGTGAAGTAACAACTGAGTAGTAATTGTTATAAGGAATTGTATCAGTTAGTGAAGAGTTATGGAAATGAATGATGTTTTTCCCTTCCACTAACTTCTCTCTTCTCTACTGTCTTCTTTCTTGAACCTCACTCTACTCTCTATTTTCTAGTTCTTTCCCTATATTCTGAATTCTCTTTCAATTTCTCATCCCAATTCTTAATTCTTTCTTGTCACTTTAATTTGGACTAGTCACTTCTTCACAAGTTACTGATAATTACTTGGTGGACTGTTTTCCTTATGAGGATTTATTGATTGTTCTTTTGAGGAGTAATGACATTTGTACACAACTGCTACATTTATGAACATGGACTTAAGGAGTAGTTTTTGAACAATTTCCAAAAAAATCATGGCTGACATGGCAAAGTGGGCAGCAGAACCATAGTAACACCACTCCTAAAAAAAGCATCAGCTGTAAGGAGCTGAGAAGCAAGGTGTGAAAAATGCTGAAGGCTTGGGACACCTTTTATAGACCCAGGAACCAGTAGCAATTGGTGCCAAAGCCACCTGTATTGCAACGAAAAACACATTACTGAAATATCTTTCCATTTACAGCACCCCTGAAGGAAGACTGGTCAAAGAACAACAAATGCATGGCATATCAAAAGTGACATCTATAAATATTAGATGGCTCAGACCACTCAGTAGAAGAAACAATGAAGCTGTTAAATGGGTGAAACTTCTATCCAACAAGGGTGCTTATTGGAAGAAGAAGCAGCCCATTTGAGATGATGCCCAACCTGGTGGGGTCATACCGGTGCATACTACCATCCTAGTTCATTTCTTTTATGTTTGCAACAATTCTGGTTCTCTTTTATGTAGCTTTTCCTGCTGAATCACCTTCCTCTCCTCAAGCATGGGGACGTAGTGATGATCTGGCATGTGATCCTTGGATACAGCCACTCCTGGGCTGGATCTCCCTTGTCTCCTGACCGGTTGTGAGATTTATCATGAGCTCAGCAGTCAAACATTTGGCATCTTCAAGCCATGTCATGATGATGGCCAGCCTTGGTCTCCAGATGCCCTTCTTCTATCAGATGACGAATCAATACATTGAAATAGGATGGAAAAGTTGGTTGAATTTACGACAAATGTTAAATTGTTAATGGAATATAGATCATAGGTGGAAATTTTTAAAAAAATGATTGTAGTGTTGGTTACATGGAAAACTTGGAAAAAAGTAAATAGTTGATGGTACTATGCCCTTTTCCATAATGCTTGTGGATCTGTTCTGACTCCGGAGTCCTGACCCTTGCATTATCCGAATTGGCATACTTTCAATGTGTTAGGATGATTCATTTCAAAGCTGCAGGTTTTTCAGGATTGGCTCAGTCGTCCTGGCGCTGCATGATGCGAGCGATGTTTTTATGGAAGCTGCAAAAGTTTTTAAATATTCTGAGAAGGAGCTTGCTGCAAGTGTGTGCTTTGGGTTCTTTGCTATCTCATGGCTTATTCTGCGGTTAATATTCTTTCCCTTCTGGGTCATAAGGACCTCGAGGTTTGTCGTATATGTATTTGTGTTAATTACAACATCAGTACATATTTTGCCACATTTGTCTCATCTGTATTGTTATTCGTCCTTCAGCTATTACTTCCGAGATTACTTGAAGCTTTCAGAGCCATATCCCAAATCATTGTATTACATCTTTAATACAATGTTATTGATGCTACTCGTGTTCCATATGTACTGGTGGATTCTTATATGCTCAATGATCTTGAGGCAGCTGAAAAACAAAGGAAAAGTTGGTGAAGATATAAGATCTGGTAAAATTTTGTTACACTTCTTGTATATTTATTTAATATATTTCTATCACATATGAAGCTAAATCAAAGACAAAGGTTAGAGATGCATGGTAATTTTCTCATGGAAAAAAGCTATTCATAAAGTTTATACCGTGACAGACAATGAAGGTGGAACTTTGCACATGATTTAAATAATAACCAGTGGAAAGTCTGCATACTTCATTGTCTTTTTTTTTTTTATCTTGGGAGGAATTACTCCCTGGTGGCCTCAATTATGTTTGGTCCTGAATGCAAACTCCTAGGAAAAAAAGTTCTTGGAAATGGTTTTGTAGGATAGTTCTACCATTCTCATGAAAATAGATGGACAAATGAACAATGCACTGTTCAGTGAGCCTTTGAAACCAGCGGACTTGGATCAGTATGCCAAGTTGATGGAGAAGTTGAAGGCATTAGCAATAGAATTAAAGCTGGTAGGTGTAGTGGAAAGGCACTTAAGTGTGCAATGTGATTGTAAAACAACTGTAGAATTAAAAAGGACAATTCCATTGAATAAGCCAAAATCGATGGATTAGGATGTTGGGCTTCTGAAGATGTAGAATTAGTGTAGGTGGGATGGGGCGTTGAGATGGTGATTGACACCATCCATGAAGACTAGAAGTTCAACATATCACATGATCAATCTTGTACCTGTTAAATAATGCTTCCGCTATTGGTGGGTTTAAACTTTAAGCTCATTGCATGTTGCAATCTGAAGTACAGGGTCATTTTTAAAGATTCTAACAAAAAGATTACAGCTTGTTTTGCCTAACATAATTGACTCAGCCCAATCTGCTTTCATAAATGGAAGAAATATTGTTGATAATGTGATTCTAAGCCATGAATTGTGTTGTTTAAGTGATTCTAAGCCTTGAATTTGCTAACAGTCATGGAAGGAACTAGGATGCACATATCAGATAGATGTATGATCAAGGTAGACATCAGGAAAGTGTATGACACGGTGAATTGAGCTTTCTTGGACCAGTTGCTGCATATGTACAATTGTTTCCATAAAGTTCAAGTCCATGGTAATGACATTGACTTGTGTTACTACAACAACTTTTGCAGTGGTTCCTAATGGGGTTTTTGTGGTTTTTTATTTGTTATTTTTTAAGGAAGCAAGGGCTTAGGGAGAGACCTATTGTTTCCTTTACCTCTTTGTCTTGGTGAGCAATACTGGGCAAAGTATCTTGAAGCTCTTCATAATGCAGAGGGTTTTTGCTCCCATCCTAAATGTAGGAGATTTAAGATAACTTAGTTTTGCTGATGTGTTGTTGCTTATTTGTGGAGCTGATAAGTTTTCCATCAGATTAGTGAAGGAGTGTTTAGAGAATTTTCTTCTGTTAGTGGGTTAGAAGCCAATATGAGCAAAATCATCGTATTTATGGAGGTATTTCGGATGATTAATCAGAAACTTATTGAACTTTTGGGGTTCAATGAAGGTGTTTTCCCTTGCCTCGCAAAGGGTCACGTATCAGATGTTCCCCCTCTTATTTACAAAATAACAGCTAGAATTGACCCAGAGGGGAATAACCTCTTTGCAATATAGAAATAAAGCTGCATACCTTTGACCCTTACAACCCTACAATGTGAAAGCCTCATGCATTGACCAACTATTTTCTTAATGAATTGAGGGTTGCTTCCTGCACAAGATTCCTCTCCCATGTTGGCAGAGCTCCACTCATTAATGCTGTCCAATTCAGCTGAAGTGTATGCTGGTCACAAATATTCTTATTGCCTAGTGCGTGATAGCTTGTGTAAGGCCTTCCTGTGGCCGGTGATTAATTTAAGCAGAAGAAGGGCATTAGTGGCTTGGGAAGAGGTGTGTAAGCCCAAGAAATATTTCATTGTGATGTTGAAGCTGATTGGCACTAGCAGTTTTGGGCAAAAATGCCTACACCAGGACATGCTTTTATGCTGTTGCTTGTCATAACAGGTATGTTGAGAACAGAGAACAAATTGCTAAAGACGGGCCTTGTCCTTGATAATACTTGTGAGTTATGCAGAGAGGCAGCTGAAACAACGGATCCTCTCTCTCGCTATTTCTCCCCCCCCCCCCTTTTTTCCCTGAAGGAAGTAGCAGAAGTGGCGTTGAAGATAAAATGAAAGGGAAAACCGACAACATGGACAAGTTGGAGGGGCTGGATCATCATCAGAGTAAGAGGGAAGAGTAAGGCTGCAACTTTTGAAGAGCAACTCATGCTGCGTCGGTGTATTATAATCCAACAGGATAGGAACAGGAGCTTTTCTTAGGAAGACCATAGAGCCTGGCGCTAGCAAATGTAATGATGGATGAGCTTAACAGTGAATTTCATCCCTGCCCCTCTGGTTTGTTGAATGTAATCCTTTTTTGATGTAATTTCTCATCCCAGGAGTCATGATCAATGTACTTTGAAGTGAGCAGAAGTTGGGTTAAGTGTTAAAAATAGAAGTTGGCTATTAAAAATAAGTGTCGGCTTTTAAAAGGGCATGCTTGTGCATGATGTTCTCGCATTATGGGGTTTGGGAAGGATGCAGTGTTGCCCTTACATTGTAAAGAGGATATTTTTTTTTATTTGACCCAGTAGCCCTTAGGTTATAATGGAACAACCTTACCTATAAGGCAATGCTCACCCTCAACATGTTGAACTTTACTCCTTAAAATGAATAAGAAATTCAGAATGTAAGCCAACTAATGCTCCAACATGGGAGCGGAATTTGAATAGTGGTGAGACTGGATTGGTGGCCCCTATTATCAAAGGTTGTGGCCTGATAGATTGGAATGGAAGAGAAGGTATCACATATCCAACTCCAAATTACTGGAACTTATTGGCTTATGATGATTGCTGTGGAGTGTTAACATGCTTCACATAATTGTTTGTACTGGTTGCTGCTTACCCCAAATAATCTGTTTGCATTCGGGCAGTACTTGATGTGATGGTTTAGCATGCACGCAACTCAGTGAATATGGCCTACTGTTGGTATGACAGATTCACTATTTAGGAGAAGAGTAGGGAGAAAGTAGTTAGCATAGTGACAGAGCTGCATTGTTTTAAGTGAGGAGCTTCTATAACCAAAAAATTTACAACTCGCTCTTGTGACAAATGCCAGTGCTTGATTAAAGTCGTGTTCTAAAGAAGTTGATCCTTTCCCCTTCACCTCCAACAAATACCATGAAAAAGACAAAAAAAAAACCTCTATATATTAGTACAGCTTGGCACAACTGTGAAAGTATAGTCCAAGATCGATGTCTGGATTCTGAGGAAGGGGGGGATATTGTAGTTTCATTATATTGGCAACTGTGCAATTCTCCTTGTTGCTTCATATTTTTTGGCTTGTGCTAAATTTTTTCTTTTGCTGCTGCAGATTCTGAGGATGAAGAATAGGTGGAAAATTCTTAATTTCTAGTTACAACTGACTTGGATTATACGTCTTGGTTACATAAGGAGTGGGAAAGAGTGTTTCGAAAATTCACATTTATTAAACTGTTTTTTGGATAGACTTAGGACAGTGGAGCAGATTCCGCCTATCGGTTTTTACTGCATTAAAAATAGGGCTTTCCTGTATAATTGCTCTCTCTCTCTCTCTTTCTCTCTCTTGGAAACTGAAGAACAGCATTTTATTCCCTCACTCTTTTTTTTTCAGTTAGTGTTGCATCTTGCATAATCTCGTTGGTTTTGGTTTCTGTGGGGCGTCTGTTCATGTAGTTAGCTTGTTCTTGTCTGCCGTGACTTTTCTTGCAGTGTTGTGCCTTGTAGATCGTATTTTGGCTTTGGATAACATATAATATGTTGGAAATTTACACAAACAAATAAAAATTTAAGGTCTATGATATTCAGTCTTTTACACGAGGTGATTGAATATAGTGCTAAACTACTAATATAAATTTTAGTTCTATAAGTGGAGTAAAAATGAGACGTAAAATCTGTTAGCTTGTCATCTTATTTGATGAATTCACAATTTTCTAGTTTTTAGAAAAAAAAAAAAAATCTAGTAGGACTTTTTTTCGGCTGTGATTTTCATAAATTTCTAAGCTCAAACCTAAAATAAAAGGGGAAAAAATCTTCCTCATTTCAAACCAAAGCCTGTTATTGAGAGAGTTTCTATTGGAGGGCATAAGATTATTTGCATGCAACATGACAATAACAATTTTTTGATTTAGAACCAATAATCCCCTAGATAACGTGGCATAACGCGTGCACAGTATATTGGATTTTTTAAGGTAAGAAAGGATTAGAGAAAATATCTCACACGCACATACACACATATATGTATGTATGTATTAAATTATTCTTGATTTTTGTTTTCTATAATTTTATGTGTAACTTCTATCTATATTTTTTTGGTAATTAGTTATGTCATAATATGTGTTAGAATTCAAATCAAGTTATGTAAACTAGCATTATAAAAATTTAGTTTATAATTTTTTTAAATTTAAATGAATTTAGTTTAAATTTTAGTATTATAAAAAAAATTAAATACTCTATTAGAAAAGTTAAAAACTTTTAATGTAAATTAGCATCAAAATTAAAAGGTCAAAAATATTTTATATGAGGGAATTAATTTGATGGGTTCAACAACCATGGGCCCAAGGGGTTAGGCCCCATAGTAGACTTGCAATTCAACATAGCTTTTTTATAATAAAGAGTCTCACATTATACTAGTAAGAATAGTACATCTGCAAACAACGTTATAAAATCAGGCACCATCAAGCTTGGAAGGATAAGCTCAAAGAAGATAAAAAAAAACTATATAAAGTTTCACATGGCTTGGAGAAGGATATAGCAATTACTAGCCAATCTCCAACGATAGCAGATTGGTGGTCAGGAGATCCTTGGCCTTCCTCCCATCTAGAAGGCTCCTTGGGCCTCTACCCGTCCGAAGGTTCCTCGACCATCCTTTAGTCCTGGAGGCCTTTAGCCCTCATTGTTTGGAGGCCATTGGCTATCCGCCGCTAGGAGGCTCTTAGCCCTCCTCCTATCCGGAGGCCATCGGCCCTCTGCCGCCTAGAGGCTCCTTGGCCCTCCGCCCGTCTGGAGGCTCCTCGGCCATCCTCCAGTCTTGGAGGCTTTTAGCCTTTCTCTCATTTGGAGGCCATCGACCCTCTGCAGTCAGGAGGAACTCAGCCCTCCTCTCGTCCGGAGGCCATCTGCCCACCACTAGCCAAGTGCAAGTCAGGAGGTCCTCATCACTCCTCTCGTCCGGAGGCTATCAGCCATCCTCTAGTCCCGAAGGCTTTTAGCCCTCCACTTGCCAGGAGGCCTTCAGCCCTCCTCTAGACTCGGAGGCCCTTCAACCCTCGACCCTCCTCCTATACGAAGGTCCTTGGCCCTCCAACCCTTTGGAGGCCCTCGGCCCCCCGTCCTGGAGCCATGAACCTTCCGTCCTAGTGTCAGGAGCTTGTTGTCTAATAGTCAACCATCTACTCAAGTAGTCAAGATATTAACCCACCAGTGCAGCTTAGTACTTCTCCTTTAAACCGCCATCCGCGAGCGCACCTCTAAGTCGCCCTTTGTCGGCGTACCTCTAAGCCACCCCTCTATCGGGCGCACCTCTAAACCGCCCTTCGCGGTCGCACTTTTAAACCGTCCCTCTACCGAGCGCACTTCTAGGTCGCCCATTAGTTGGCACATCCAAGCGTTCCATCCACCGCTATATGTATATATACATTCATTGTATCCTCTTAGTATCCTTCTAATCTTTGAGAAAGATATTTGACTTGAGCGTTAGAGGATATAAGTTAGGAGTGATTCTCATCGTCCTCTGACCTCTTATTTATAGTTTGTAGTATGCGGGCTCTAGGTTAATAATGATGGAGATCGGACACAC
>JAOVVI020018440.1:0-10355 GCA_028571085.2 Nepenthes alata
AAATTATTTAAAGATATTTAAAAATATGTAAAATATTTTTTAAAATTTATTATTGAGCCCTAAACTTAAAGTTATGTTACGAGTGATTTTTGACATTTACCTTTCCTCGTGTTTCCAATTAAACGACAGATATGAGATTCTCTATAACTTTAATTTAAAAAGACACTTGAAATAATCATTGTATAGTTATATGACCTAATTTTTAAAATCCGTCTAACTACTTTTGGTTATAGAATTATAAGACCTAAGTTACTTATTGCGGAACAGAAAAAAAGTTAAAGCAAGTTGGCCAAATCTCGAATATTACTTTGTCAATGATATATTATTTTATATAATGTCAAATAATTATATGGATAATATATGGATTTAGTTTTTTGATTATTAGCTGTCCAACACAAACTTAATTACCTATGTTGATGCTGCTCCAATGTGACCTGATATTTATAGATTGAAGTAGTATAAACAACCTCTTTATAATATAAACCCAAACTTTTTATCCATTGGTATAATAATTTAAATAGTATCAGAATTTATTTTTTTAACTTAATCATGTATATTAATAGATCTAATTTTTATTTCTTATTATTTAATTTATATGTACCAAAATAAATATTATATATTAAAATATTATGTAAAATTTTATTATTAACTAATTATTGTGATATTATCACACATCTTATTAATTAATTAAATTTATAGCTTAATTTAACACATTTTAAGTCTTACATATACATCTGACGACAGTAAATTTAAAATTTTAAAATATAAAATAGAAAAAATTTACATGACAAAATTAAATATAAAAATAATTTTTTTCAGGAGTATTATTGAAAAATTAGACAACTTATGGGTAGCTGTGACTCACGTCTCACAGAAATCAAATCCCATCATCCATCCCATCAAAAAATTACAATAATTTAATTTATTTAACTTACTTTACCAATTACCGCTCTCCATCTTCTTCTTCGGATAATTAATTATCTCTCAGACTTTCTATTTTGAGTCTCCCCTTCGACGCAGTGATTAAATTGATTGAACCCCGACGCAGGCACTCGCAGATCTTACTGTGATGTGACTGCGATGACGATCGCACGATCAGGATCGACGATGCCATGCGACGCAGCAGCGGGTGATTATTTTGTTCTGGGTTTCTCTCCCTGCCGTCCATCTCCCTCCCTCTTGATCCCCCCCCCCTTGCCTGCCGTTTGATGTGATCATGATATCGATTGACACGCTTCCCATAAAACGTCTTCATCATCTGCGTCAAACCCCCGTTTACCCTACCCTGCTACTGCCTTAAACTTCCGGCAACGCCAGTCCACACCTGTCAAGATATCAGTGGCTAAATATCAGCAGAATCAATTCTTTTGAATCGTCCAATAATCCTATGCGAGCTTGTCACTTGTATTACCAAATAACATTATCTCATATTAATCAAGTACCTATATTATTTAAATTATTAATTATTTAATATAAATTTTTTTAAAAAAAGGATTGAATCTCTATCCTCAGACGAGTTGCAACCCAAAACCTGGCTTCGATCAAATATGCCCCAAAGCTGGTTAGATATTATCAAATCTAGCTATTTTAACAATTTAATTTAATTAGTTTAAAATTTTGTATCAAATTATCAATATATATAAATATTATATATAAATATAAATAAAAAATTAGATTTTATAATTTTTTTAAATCGAATATGATAGTGGGTGGGTGAATAAATTGGTTTTATTAGGCCTGAATTTTTAACCTTGTGTGTGTATTAGATAAACACTAATTTTAAAACAATAATTTAATAAATTATATTTTTATATAATTTCTAATTTCTTAAGTAAAAAATTATTTATTTAAAATATATAGGTAATATTTTAATTAAAATATTATCTTTATTGAAATACTTCATAATATTAATATTTTTATATAAATATATATTTTAAAGAAACAAAAAAAAAAATTAGATTAGTTTGAATGGGGCAAATTTCGATTAGAGCCGGCACTATAATGGCTTTTGTCAAGGTAAATGAGCCGAATTTGAAACAATTTTATTTAACAATTATAATTTATTTTATAAAATTCTGCTAATATAAAGTCTAAATGTTATTTTTATTAGATTTGATGTTAGTGTGATTGTTTTTATACACGATGTCATATAAATGTATTTTGACCGACAAATCTATATAATAATAGATAGATTGATAAGAAGTTGTATTGCTCGTGGATGTCTCAAAGGTATCTAATAAATATTTTCTAATATCACTATATAATTATTTATATGTAATTTGTCACAAAGATGCCTGCATAAATTGATTTTAGATTTCATGCAAAGTTATTATATATCTTAAGAGAGATGGTTGGAATCTCCATAAGAGGGGCGGGGACAGCCTTCAGGCTTTTCTCTTACGACACATCGGGTTAAGGCTATCTTCCCTCGCTGCTCATCTTCTAACCTAATTTATTTATTTATATATATATATATTTAATGAAAACAAATTGGTTTCCGATTGGAATCAGAAAATTATTTTAAATAGGAGAGATGTTACGTGAAAAGCTCATTTTTTAAAGGTGAAGCTCCGTCGCATTCGAAAAGTTCCCCGTTCATTGCGTGTGCATCACGTGATGACTCTTACATTGAGAGAATCAATGGATCTAAATTCTACATTTAAAAAAATAAAAAAAATTTAAATAGTTATTTTTTAGTTTTTCTTTTCACATTATTAAAATATTTACATAATTAAAAATTAAAAAAATATAACGCACGTGTATTTTTCAAATTTCTTGTGTATTATATATAAACTGGATTCTTTGATACTCAATCCAAAGGCCACGTGACAAAGTCAACATCTAATAGAGGGGATCAGGGAGAGAGTCCATTTTTTAAAGAGATGGAGTCCATTTTTTAAAAATTTTAAATCATTTATATTTTAATAAATGGTTATAATTTAATTATTTTTTAAAATATAAAAAATTAGTTAAAATAATTTATTAAATTATAGCCATTCATTTTAAAGTGGATGATTAAAATATATAAAAAATAATATTTACCTCTTAAAGATATATAGCCATCCCCAATCCCCCGATAGAGATAGAGCGCTTGCTGTCTGCTGCTAAGAGTGGTGTAACCAACTAAAGCGTTATATTATAATGGGCTCCTGGTGTAATACTTGAGTATCGATCTAAAAACAATAATGCTTGATTTGATATAGTTCAGAGCATTAAGTATTAGACTGTTTTATAGTTGGCACATGATGGGTACACAAGCCATACGCATACTCAATTGAATTGTGACCCTACGCTAAATCCAAACACAATTGTTATGTGTCATCTTTTACGTATAATTATCAAACCTAATGTGTTTAAAAAGACACATACATTTGAGACAAAATATTTACGTATGATATGAGTACAATTGGTACACATATACTGACCAAAACTAGCATTGGTGCATAATAAATGCATATATGTCAGTCTGTTTGTATTATCGATTTTTGTATCTTTTTATTTTATTATGTTTAAGATTCTTAGAGGAGAAGAGAGGAAAAAAGAAGAGAATAAGAGAGAGAATTGTTGGAACAAGAAATGGATGACCAGTCAAACAGCACGATACCAAACTACACACACACAATCATTGGAATAGTAATATGGAGGAATGAAAAATAGACGAGAAACACATTGGAATATTATGTAAAAAATTCTTCTAAAATAAGAAAAAAATTATAAAATTTTAGTCCACAAATGTATCCACTATGTGAGGGTTGGTTATAAAAGCCACATGACTATACAAGCCCCTTAGAAATGAGGATGAAGAACAGGCGACGAATATGGTATACTTTTCATGTGGGCATTTTCTGTGTCCGAGGACGGATATTACTTCATACTTAACCTGAAGTAGTTATCCAGTGGGGCGCTCACTGGTTTGGACCTGTCCATATTAAAGCATTGTCGCACTTTTTTAATATAACTCTCTCGATACAACCAGAGTTTCTTATTCTCGCGGTCACGAAAAATTCTGATCCCCAAAATTAATTTTGACTGTTCGAGATCTTTTATTGCAAATGACTATCCTACGCTCCTTGATACGAGTACCATTTTCTCCGACAATCAGTATGTCATCCACATAAATACGAAGGACGACAAAGTCGTCTTCAAAAAATCTCTACACAAAGACGTAGTGGTCAAAAGTAATTTTTTGTATCCTTATCCGACCATGATAGACTCAAACTTCTTATACCACTATTTTGGAACCTATTTTAGTCCATAAAGGCTCTTCTTTAGACGATAAAGTTGTCTTTCCTTTTTCTTGACCTCGAACCATTCATTTACTCTATATAAATTTCTTCCTGGAGGTCACCATGGAGGAATATTGTCCGAACATCCAGTTGATCTATTTCCAAGTCCAAAACAGTTGTCAAGCCAAGCACAACATGGACCAAGGATATTCTTACCACGGGCATAAAGATTTTATCAAAATTCACATATTTACGCTGATTAAAGCCTTTTACTACAAGTTGCACCTTGTACCCTGGCTGCATGGTGTCCTCGGACATTTTTAATCGGAAGATCCACTTATTCTTTAGGGTTCTCTTTTCCTTAGGTAGCTCAAATAACTCGAAGGTATGATTCTCATGCAAAGAAACCATCTCATCCTTCATTACTTTCAACCATTTTTCTTTATGTGTACAATTTACAGTCTTAACAAAATCTTTAAGTTTACCTGAATCAGTGAGCAGGACGTACTTACAAGATGACAGGCGGTCAGACGAACATCTTTCTTTCAAGGAGCGTCGTATGGGTAGCTCCTCGGCCGGTTGAAGAGTAATATCATCCTGATTATCATGAGACATAGTGATGGCCTCATTACTGTCCTCGACCATTCTTGGGCCATCGGCCTCGGACTCAGGAGGTATTGGACAGACAATTTTAACGTTTTCCTTGTCATTCTGACTAATGTCAGATAAAGCCTTCGCCATAACTCAAAAAGGCGCATTACTTTGTCTTTGGTTCAAACTTACTCCTCTCATCCCTCGGGATATAAACAGAGGCCTTACAACCAAATATTTGAAGATGATTATAGATTGGCTCCCTTTCAATCCATATCTTCTCTGCGATCTCAGTATTTAGAGACTTATTGGGCGACCTTTTGATCATATAAGTTGTCATCTTCAGGGTCTTGACCCAAAAGGATTCTATGAGTTTAGCCTCCGATAGCAGGCACCTGACCCATTTCATCAATGTTCAGTTTATCTACTCGACCACGTCATTTAACTACGGCGTCTTTGGAGGTGTCCGTTGATATCTAATGTCATGTGAGCTACAGTAGATATTAAAGATCCAATTATATTCTCCACTATTGTCGTTTCGGACGTCCTCTGATTTCTTCCCCATCTCACGTTCAACAAGACTATGGAATTATTCAAAAACTCCAGAGACCTAATCGTTGGACTTAAGTGGGAATACACACAACTTCCTAGAGTAATCATAAATATAGGAGACAAAATATTGTGCTCCTCTAAAGGACGTTTTCTTAAATTGTCCGCAGACATTGGTGTGAGTAAGCTAAAGTACCTTGAATCTTTTGAATGATGAGTCTCCTTAAAAAGAGACTCTCCCCTACTTCCCCGCCATACAATAAGAACAAGTCTTCAGTCTGTCCTCATCTATTTCTATAATGAGACCCTTCGTAGCGAGATGATTCATTCATCTCTCACTCATGTGGCCTAACCTCCTGTGCCACAAGTCCAACGACTCTATACTGCTTGTGGCGTTGACCTCTCTGACCTCGACAGAGGCTTACAACATATAAAGACCAGACTCTTTTTTTCTTGGGTAACTTCCAGAGACACTCTTGTCAATTTATATCTCCCGTCACAAAAGACATTACAAAAGCCAATATCATCTAATCTTCCTGTTGAGATAATATTCTTCCGAATGTTAGGGACAATTCAGATGTCCTTCAATATCAGTCGGGCTCCATTGTTGGTAACAAAAGACACGCCACCATTGCTAACAACTCTGGATGTCTCCATATTACCCATCTTCAACACTCCGAACACACCTGGAGTGTAAGATATAAAGAGCTTCCTTTTAGAGGGTGACGTGGATGGATGTGTTAGAATCCACCACCCAATCGGTCTATTACTCGGCCAAATTTACAATGTCATTGACTTCACAACACAAAAGGAGATCAACTCCTGTAATGACAGAGACCAATGAAACTTCCTCACCGCGTCCCTTTTTACTTTTCTCCTTTCACGTGCCATAGACCCAGCATTATGTCTTCGCACTAAATACCCATGTCACTCAACTAGTTTATTCAACCTTGAAACTCGTTCAGGTGATCCGCAATGGACGAGCCGTTCTTATGTCGAATCTGTATCAAGTTCATCACGTGGTAGATCTTTTGTTGCCAGTCTTGGAGGTGTAGAATTTCTCCAACTTCTCCCACAGCGCTTTGGTATTCGTTTCGCTCCTAATGAGGTTGTACACATTATCATCTATAAATTACCGCATGTAACCGCATACCTACTTGTTCTCCAACACCCATTCCTTGTCCAATTTCGCCTCAAAAGTTTGAGTGGCGAATATCGAATTGTTTATAGATTTAACAAACAGTAAGTCAGATATCTTACTTTACCAAGTATCGTAGTTGGTACCGTTAAGGCAAATCATCTTACTTCCAATCTCCATATTAGCGTTCAACGAACTCAACGTTTAAAAATAACCTCTCTCTGAGACCACTTGTTGGAACAAGATTGGGTTGATCGGTCAAACAGTACGATACCAGACTACACACACACACACAATAACTGGAACAACAATATGGAGAAATAAAAAATAGATGTGAAATATACTAAAATTTTACGTGAAAAACTCTTTTAAACTAAGAAAAAAATTACGAAACTTTAGTCCACAAATGTATCCACTATGTGAGGGTTGGTTACAGAAATCACACGGCTACACAAGCCCCTTAGAAATGAGTATGAAGAATAGAGTACGAGAAAATACGCACTCACTACTCTCTATTACATTTCACTCTTCGCTCATTCTTTTAGAAAATTTCTCCCGCTTTCACTATATATTACACACACACAGACACAAAACATATACATATATGTATACTGACTGATGAGAGTGACAGCTATACCAACGTAGAAAATACACGTACAGGTAGCCACCAGGTAGACTGTAACTCTGTAACAATTTTACAAATTGTCGTCTCATGTAGAAACGACCTACCACTTTGCAAAGATTGCGTGCATATTTTTCACAGATCTCGCATGCTTAGAAAATCTTCTGAATCGGCCTCTAAGTGTGCTTTCTGTTTTCAAGTCCTCAGGCCTTAAAAATTGTCTCCTAATATTAACCATGGACCGTAGGCTCAAATAGAAGAAGGTTTTCAGATATTACATAATATCCGCATCCATTTTCAGAATCCACGGATGACTTGCTCATGAGTCCGCGGACAACATTGCTCATTAGTCCGTAAACCTTATCTGCATAAGAATCTACGGATAATATTCGTGCAAAAAGGTTTGTGCCCAAATTCCTATAAGGGAGTGACCCCAATAAGAATAACCTAAGATAGAGATTTTGAAGAATAAAATCGGGAGATCTTGGCAAATTATGTGAAATTGCGTGAATTCAAGTCTCAATGTTCATCCTCTTGCTAATTTTTTGAATTTCTTCACCATTTTTGTCAAAAATAATATATTTATATTCTTATTCTCCGTACATATGCTCATATATGTCTTTTTTTATATTTAACTTGCATATATATTATTTATTTGTTAGTTTTTTTCGGATTTGCATTCCTAATAATTATATAAAAATCCTAAGAATTATTATGTATTTTTCTTGCACGCCCTTCATTTTACAAGAAAATGTGACAAATCTCTACACTAAGTCAAGTCAAACTACTTTGTCTTCAAATTTTTAAAAATATATTTATTTTGTAGATTTTTTTTTTATTTGAAATTTCTTTTCTTTTCTTTTCCTACATGCCCTTTATTTTACAAGAAAATTTGATAAATCTCTGCACTAAGTCAAGTCAAGTTACTTTGTTTTCAAATTTTGAAAAGGATGTTTGTTTTGTAGACTTCACTTTTCTTTTGAAGTGAACATTGGCTAGAAATTGATGATATATATAAATTTATATATTTTTTTAAAGGTCAGATGTTTATCATTTATGGACTATAAAAGTCATATTCAATTACGACTATACGGTAAAATATGTAAATATACTACTTATAAGTTTCTATAGTGAATGACCCATGTTCAACCGATGTAATGCATAAATTAAGATTCAAAACTTTGACCTAAGTTATAGCGGAAAATAAATTACCTTTGATTCATACTTTGTAATAGTGTTCAATTAAATAACCATTGGTGCCAGATTTTTTCTTAAAAAGCACTAGCCTCATTGGTAAAGCACCAAATCAATGTTAGTTTTTTTCATATATTTTTCATGATTTTGATATTCATTTTCTTACATATTCATGGTGATTCATTTATTATTGTTTGTATTTTGCTTATTTGCTTACTGAGCTTTTAACTTACTTTATAATTCACCATTTTATATGTTAGCATGCTTGGATCACTTAATGGATGTGGATCTAGTGGTGCTCTTCTTGAAAAATCTTTTAAGCAGATGTTATTATTTATACATTTTGAAATTGTCATTTAAAAATAGTTTAAGTAATTGAAACTTCTGACATGTATAAGTTGTTTCATGGGTCCTGTAGGCCATGCATTTCTTCGGATTTTATGTTCTCATTGTTTCGTATGATTTGGATGTTGTATGATTTCAATACTATATTTTATTTTAAGGAGCATGCATTAGAAGTCAGTTGTCAAATAAATAAACTTGATGGCATATTTGGACAAATCTTTATATATTATTCTCTCGCAGTAAGTAATAAATCTTATGCAATATCTATCTATATGAGATTCAGGGTTTAATCATTTTGATATGTTTTCTCAGTCATGATACTTAGGCCCGACAATAGGGGCTCAACTTTCTTGCTTCCAGCCCAACAAGAACATACTCAAATAATATGAAAGAAAACTTGAATTCGTAAAATATAAGATGTGATTTTATTAATGTATGAGAAACTATAATAGACTTCTTAATAATTAATATTTCTATAATAAAAATGACACTTATCGACTATAAATATAAGTTGGCAATGAGTATAGTTTCTAGATTTTTGTTGGAAATTTTTTCATATACTTATGGGTTATTATAACTTATATTATCCTTTACCACCATAGTTCAAGCATATGTATAAAAAGGTGACATTCAAAAGATAAATATATTGTGACTTGTACAAAGTTAAATGTAAATATTATTTGTGAGTATCATTAAATAAAATATAATTTAAAACTAAAGTTTAAAACTAGAAATGAGACTGGTTGTACGTTTTTCAACGTTTTTCATATAAGCATATTTGGGAAACATTAAATAATGCCAGTAACTAAGGACCATACTAAACCTCCTAAAGACGGACGAAAATATGTCATAAACTTTTATTATAATATTGATGGGTATTATTACCCGAATAGCTAGTAACCACCCAAGGGGTAAACCCCTGATAACTCCTGCGGTTCGAAAGAAACGAACCATAACCAACCGGAGGTTGAAACGGGAGAAGTTATATAACCAACCGGAAAAGTTATGCTTATCCGGATAAGTTGTAAAAAACTGAAAAGAAGCCCTATATAAAGAAAAGGTAATCCTCCAAGGAGAAAAGATCCCAGGAAAAATTCTCTTTCTGAAAATTACTATCTCAAACAAAAATAAACACATCTTTCCCTTTTTATTATTCAAAAAAGGCCATGACTGACTTGAGCGTCGGAAAGTATTTGAGGATTTAGCCCCATTGGCCTTTTGACCATCTTGTCTATTTTTGTGTTGTACAGGTCTTGAGTTAAAAAGACGGAGCAATAAAAATCGTCTCCATCCAACTCCGGACCAGATCCGCAACATTGGCGCCGTCTGTGGGAACCAGACAAAAGTTTGATTTACCACTAAAAATAAAATAAAATATGGTTAATACCCGAACACAATAAAGTACTCCGGCAATTAGTGCTCCGGTAGTAAGTGCTCCGACTTTAGAAAATGCTATTCCTGAAAATAACCTTCATTTGCCGGAGCAAGAAAAAAATCAACAGAATCAACTCATACAAGCGATGAACGCCCGTATGGACCAGATGACTCAAGAACTTCAATCTTTACGCAAACAAGTGGGACGTCAAAAGCCGGACGCCCATTCTTCAGCAACGCATATTCCCGCTTCAATGGAAAATAGGCGGAAGAAAAGATCGACCGTACATATCCAAGAGAAAATGTTTACAAGAGA
>JAOVVI020018441.1:0-10355 GCA_028571085.2 Nepenthes alata
GTGAATTTAAGGAATATTCCGGACTGGATTTTCATAAGGAAATCCGGACTAGAATTTTGTCCCTGAAATCCGGACTTATTCTTAGCCCGAAAATTCGGAGTTCTTAAGGCCTAACCTGATAATCCGAAGTACATTTCTAAATTTGTTTTCCGGTCAACGTAGGTTGACCGGACTTAAGGATTACAATTTTTTCCTTTTAAAATTTTTGGGTCGTTACAGCAATGTACTTCAATAACTTTGACTGCCAGGAGACTGCTCGTCCAATAAATTTTACCAAGTATCCAAATGTAGATTTTTTACAGTCAACATCACCTGCCATGTCAGCATCCGTATATTCGATCGGTGAGGCTTATCATCTCCAAAGCACATACACAATTTAGAAGTCCCTTGAAGATAATTCATTATCCATTTCACAGTAGACCAGTACTCCCTTCTTGACTTTGACAAAAAATGACTAATTGTGCCAATAGCATGTATAATGTTTGACCTTTTGCATACTGTCGTATACATCAAGCTGCATACAGTTGAGGACTAGGGTATACTCATCATACCGGTCTTCTTAGTATCCAAAGTCGGACATTGTGCACTACTCAGCTTGAAGTGACTTGCCATTAGTGTACTTACTGGTTTGGACTTGTCCATATTAAAGCGTTGGAGTACCTTCTCAATATAACTCTTTTAAGACGCCATAATTTTTTTGCCTCTTGGTCGCGAATGATTCTAATCCCTAGAATCTATTTCGCCGGCCAAAGGTCCTTCATTGTAAATGACTACTCGAGCTGCTTCTTCAATTCCTTTATCCGAACGATATTTAGGCCAACTACCAGCATGTTGTCCACATAGAAGAGAAGAATGATAAACTCATCCTTAGAGAATTTCTACACAAAGACACAGTGGTCAGAAATAGTCTTTCGATATCCTTGACTGATCATGATAAACTCAAACTTCTTTTATCACTGTCTTGAAACTTGTTTCAGTCTGTATATACTTTTTCTTAAACGGTATAGCAGGTGTTTCTTCCCTTTAACTTAAAAACCCTCTGGCTGCTCCATGTAGGTTTTTTCTTCAAGATTATCATGAAGAAATGTCATTCGGACATCTAAATACTCTACCTCTAAGTTCAGAGTAATAGCTAGACTGAGCACCACCCTTATCGAGGACATTTTTACAATTGGAGCATATATTTTATTAAAATTAGCCTCTTTTCGATGAGTAAATTCTTTTACCACCAGTCTTGCCTTGTATCTCGATTTTAAGGTACTATCATCCGTCTTTAATCGGAATACCCATTTATTAATCAGTGCTTGCTTCCCCTTTGGTAATTCTGCCACTTCGAATATATAGTTCTCATGCAGAGAATCGATCTTTTTTTGTATAACTTCCATCCATTCATCCTTTTGCTCACACTTTACTGCGTCTTCAAAGTCCTCGGGCTCACCTCCGTCAGTGGGTAGGACGTACTCATTGGATAACAAGCGTACAGACGATCGTCTATCTCTTGTTGATCGTCAGACAATAACCACCTTGGCCGGATGAGGAGAAACTTTATCCTGGTCCTCCTCAGGTACAGTGACTGCCTCAGGAACAGTGACTGCCTCATTATTATCCTCAGCCACTTTGGGCCATTGTCCTCGTACTGAATAGGTATTGGACGTACAGCTTTAACGTTTATCTTGTCTGTTCGGCCAGTGTCAGATAACACTTTCTTCACTTTTCTAATACCTTTAATGGTCTTCTATTTAATAAAGATCATATCTCGTGATCGGATACGTTTTTTCTCTATTGGGTCATAAAATCTGAATCCCAAATCATCTTTTCTATAGCCCAGAGTGATGCATTATTTTGTCTTTGCCTCTAGTTTGATCCTTTCATCCTTGAAAATGTGCACAAAAGTCTTGCACCCAAATACTCTAAGGTGATCGTAGGATGACTCCTTTTCAAATCATATCTTCTCAGAAATTTTACTATTCAAGGGTTTACTGGGTGACCTATTGATAATATAGGCTGCTGTCCTTAGGACTTCAGTCCAAAATGATCCTAAAAGTTTTGCTTTTAAAAGCATACTCCTGACCTTTTTCAACAGTGTGTGGTTCATCCACTCGGCTACTATATTCAACTGAAGCATCTTTGATGGCGTCTTCTGGTGTCTAATGTCATGAGATTGGTAGTAGGCATCAAACACCTCAATATATTCTCTACAATTATCGCTCTGGATGCACTTTATTTTTATTCCATTTGCATGTTCTACCTGAGTATGAAATTGTTCAAATATCTCATGAACGTGATCCTTGACTTTAAGTGGGTAAACTTACAATTTCCTCGAGCAATCATCTTTAAATGAAATAAAGTATTGTGCTCATCCAAATGATTTCTCTTTGAACGGTCCACATATATCGGTATGTACCAAATCAAGCACCTCGGTCTTTTTGGAAGGAGAGTCTCAATGGAAAGAGACTCTCCTCTACTTTCCCACCATATAGTGAGCACATGTCATCAATTCAACTTCTTTTATGTCTTGCATAAGGCCCTTCTTGATCAGATGACATAATCTTTTTTTGCTCATATGGCCCAACCGATGGTGCTACAATTCTGAGGTCTCCATGCTGCTAGCAGCGTTTACTTCACCTGACTCAGTAGAGGCTTGCAACCCCATCACAGAAGACGTTGCAAAAGCCAACATCAAATCTTATTGCTGAGATGATATTCATCCAATTATCATGAACATGTCGGACGTCTCTCAAGATCAGCAGGGTATCATTATTAGTGACGAGAGACACGTTACTAAAGCCAACAACTCTGAATGTCACCATATTTTTCATCTTCAATACTCCAAAGTCACATGGAGTGTAAGATGTAAAGAAGCCTTTCTGAGAGGTGACGTGGATGGATGCTCCAATATCCACCACCAAGTCGGTTGCCTCCTCAACCAGATCTACAATGTTATCCGCTTCATAAGTTAACAGGAGATCGCCTTCTATGATCACTGAGATCGAGGACTTTTCTTCACCTCGTTCCTATTCTCCTTTCTCCTTCTCAGCATTCTCACGCTTTCATTTATAACAATATTTCTTGATGTGATTTTTCTTACCACAATGATAGCATTCAAAGTTTTAAAATCTTGAGCGAGACTTACTCTGATAATTTTCTCCAGATTTCGGACCATGACCTTTACACCTTCCCCGTGATTCTGTCACGAGTACCTTGGAGTGAGCCGAGTTGGAGGTTTCTTGTAACCGCCTAGACTCATTCATGAATAGGGAATCAATCACCTTGTCCAACCTAAATGTATCATTCCCGAACAATAATGTTTTGACGATGTGATCATATGAGATTGGCAAGGAAGCCGGCAACACTAACGCCTTATCTTCCTCCTTGATCTCTTCATCAAGCACTGACATCTGCATTAAAATCTGGTTAAACTTATCTAGATGCTTCTTGAAACTCTTCCTTTTATTCAGGTGCAGTCTATAAAATTGCTTCTTCACATGCAGCCTTGTAGTCAAGGACTTGGACTTATATCGACTTTTAAACTTCTCCCAAACCTCCGCTGGGTTTGATAAGCCGAGGACCTTTTGAAGAGTGTTGTCCGCCAAGTATAATTTGATAGTGCAATTGGCAAGATCCCTTTTATATTACCATTCTTCATCGATCAAGTTCTCTGCCTTCTCATCCTTTTTTCACAACACTTTCACCGTACCTTCTTAGGTCAAGATATTTTTCACCATTTCTTATCAAAGGATGAATTTACCTTACCAATTAAATTGCTCTATACTAAATGACATATTCTTTGAAAACGACGACACTTTTTAATCGATAGCTCTTAAACCTATCTCTGATGCCACTTTTTGGGAATATGGCATCAGACCATTTCAAGCACACACACAGTAGCGAACGAAGAAGAATGAAGAAGAAGAGAACACCAAGATTTACAAGAAAAATCCTTTACAAATCGAAGAAAAAAATCACGAAATATTTAATCCACAAATAAATTTTTAATATGTAAATTTCACGATTACACAAACCCTAGCAGAAAAGAATAAAGTGCAATAGCACAATTTATTCACAGTGTTCTCTCTTCACACTCTTGCACACTTAGAAAAAACTTATACCCTCACCATTTCAATGAAGCATACATATACATGTTTTGCAATCACCTACAACGACAGAATCTGACACGACTAACAATATACAGCTACTCTACAAATTGTAGAGCTCTGCAGAGACGACTCCACTCTACAGAGATTTCGCATGTTCTCATGAGATTATGCAAACTCAAAAACTCTTATGAGCTGGTATCCATGGGCCTTACTGAATTATGTAGTGGACGGTCAACATTTCATTGGTTGTCTTCTTCTCTTGGTCGGTCAACGCCCCCCGTTGACCGGCTGGCCATCCTTCTAAAATCCTCGTGCAATACTGCATAAGTTCGTGGATGATTAGCTTACAAGTCCGTGGTCCTTTAGTCGGTCAACAACATATTGACCGGAATCCATAGTGAGTAGTAATGCATAATTGGCCGGTCGACAAGTTGACCGGTCATTTTCACAAGACCAATGCTTCCTTTGCCGGTCAACGAACGTTAACTAGAATTCTTTGTGCCTGTCCTACACAGAGTCCGCAGACATTCAACGTACAAGTCTGTGGACTAATGCCACTACTCACAGTCCTTGTCCTCAGGCTACGTCCTTGGACTGAAAAGGTACTTCCATATGGGAGTGACCCCAACAAAAATCAGATAGCAGCATTAGACACTAATATCAAATGATAGAACAACAAAGAAAAATAAGAAATTCAGAAAAAAAATCAAGACTACCAAACATACTATTCATTCATAAGAGTCGAGATAAAAGAAGTTGACGAAGAAGAATGAAAAAAATGTGCTGCATTAAATTCTAAGGGACATTGCTTGGGAGGGGTTGTGCACCGGTCTTGGAGAGTTGATTTAACCCATTTTGATTAGAATAATTTGATTAATGCTGAGAGGATTAGATTAATATTTTTTTAATAATAAATAAAAAATAAATAATATTTTTTAAATAGTAAATAAAATAATTATTTAATTAATATAGAACGATTACAATTAAAAAAAATAAAATCAATCATTTTTTAGAGAAATAGGCTCCATGAATCTATCGTGCACCTTATAAACGTGATGCACTGCCAATGCCTACATTTGAACCATTTGATAAAAAATTAACAATAATAAGTGATGTGTCATTGGATCTAAATTTTAAACAGTTTTGGGTTGATCCTGTTGTATGGTTCTGGGCTCCGTTCACTGAGTTTGGAGTCTGCACACCACTAAAATGAACATGAGGTTAGTGTGTCGACGAAAAGTTATCCGACCAAAAATATTTCGACGTTTAAGTCAGTAAATAGCCTTCAAAATCTAGAAAGATAACTGAAAATGAGAATTGAGGGGGAGAGTGTAAGAGTACGTAGGTTTTCAGATGAAAGAGAGGCAGTGCCGTCTCTTGAATCTGGATGGTGGGTAAAGGCAGTAGGCGTCTGTCAATAAGAAGAGCGCACGTATGGCTTTGATTTATGTTCTTTCTCTCATCAAGTTAGGATGCTTTTGCAGAGAGAGAGTAGGGAATCATTCTGGGATACGTAGTTGAGAGCGCAGTAGCAGGTGTTGTGTGAGTGGTTGTTCACGTGCCCTGAGCGAAGACCCTAGGGCTCTTTTTAATGGCGGTTAGGTGATCTTATTGGGTTGGAATGTGTGATTTCCTGCATCATGTTTAGGCGGCCTTCCTTGTGAGGAAGGCACACGTTGCCTAATTAGTTGAGATCGTTTTCTTCTCTGGCGGGTATATCTAAATTTCCCGCATTCTTTTCGAGTTTATTACTGTTGGAAGGCTCAACTTGGTAGGAATTGGGAAGATCTGGCGCCTTCCTTATGGGAAAGGCGCCGATCTTGTCAACGTCCTTTTTTGGAGTTGGTTGGAATCATGGAAGGCGTAGGGTTAGGAAAAGAGCCGTTGTTAACTGCCTGCTGGAGCGTGGGTCCAAATGGGCCAGACCCGTGAAAAACCTTTTTATTCTTGGCCTATTGCTACAGTGATTCTGGTCAACGCACGGGTTGACCGTCCTGAGCGCAAGTAGGCCACCTGCCTGTGCCTCAGTCGGTCAACGCTGACATTGACCGTCTGATGCGTGTTTGGGCCTTTTAGAAATGCGGCCCTCATTTCCTGTTTAGCCAACGTTGACCGTCCAACAGTAGATCTGGGCCACCTTTGACTATTCAATCAGCCCATTTACAGTATACCCATCAATAAATATTATTGTTTTTCACTGAAAGAGTATTGAAGAGACCCACTTTGCCCAATAAATGAATAGGCTTACCTATCTCAAGCGAGCCATTAGCACAAAGGTCTAAGACTTAGTTGAGCATTAACAAAGTTGAATGAATCGTTGGCAGTAAAGTTGATATTGCAATGCGCTAGCAAAGTATGATTCTTATAACAAGGCGGTGTATTAGCACCAAAATCTTATGTGCTGTTCGTCTGATCTATAAAACAGTCAACTGAATTCAGAATGAATTAGCTCTTCCAATTGCCGAAGCCTAGGGACCCACATATATATAAGAGGTTCAAGAGATATACGTATCAAATTACAACACATATTAATCTATCTATTTATTATATATAAGTTTTATTATATAAATGGATAGATAATTGTTTTCTTTCACCTAAGAATATTTAAAAGATATCTTTGTAAGGGTGCTTTATCTTGGATTAAAAGAATGGGAGCCAGTAGGAATGATTTGGCTGTCTCTTTTTCAAGCCTTGACTTTCCCCGCAAGGAAATTAAGATATTTTCTTTTTCCGTCGTTTGCATTAACTAAAGCGTCCAAATATCTACAATAACAGAAAAAAAGGATCCAATTCTAAATTGTATCTTGTCAAAACTCCTCCTATTTTGAAGCTTAAACTTGCTCAATTTCTCAATTTAGACCTCACTCTCATAAATCTTCACTAACTAATAAAATATTGGTAGGAGGAAAAGTTAAGTTTTTATGTGATTGTAACATAAAAAAAGGATGTCTGAATTCTTTAGAAAGCACTTTGCTATTATTAGCTAAGTTAATACCCTTAGTTAACTGAAAAAAAGTCATTTTCACTTTATATGTATATTAGATTTGGATTTCGATCAAAGAAGTTTTAGGACAGGCCTTATACCATTTAATTTAAATCCTATACACCACAAATTAAAATAAAAATTTTAAAATATTTTAGACTAACTTTTTAAATTATCATTTGATACTCAAATCAATTAGGGTATCTAACAAATAAGTTAGGAGGAGGTAGAGGGTAGACTTATGGGGAGGATGAGGTGTACCAGAAAAAAACTTTGAATTTTGTTATATCGATTGAGTGCTTTCGGACTGAACTTTAGAGGTTATAATGATTAGCTAAGGATTGGATGCTATAAGATGATTATTTTTTTGGATTCTTAGACAATATTACAATCACTCTTTTGTGTTAGGGATATAATTTTTATAGTCATAAAAGTCGGTCTTCGGCTATTTTTTTGAAGTGGAGTTATAGGTCATGACTCAAAATTGTGGTTAGTTGTTGGCCATTTCAGTCAGCTACCACCAAGCATGTTATGTGTCGTGAATCACAGTGAGTTCCTTTTATTTTTCTAAGACAGAATATTGGTTTAGAGATTCAGTTGCTTAGAGAAGCAATTTGGCATCTTTTGACTCGTTTTTCTAGTTTTGTATTAACCACGTCAAAAAACATAATTTAATTTCTAAATCTCAATCACTTGGCAATATGACCGACAACTTGAGCTACCCAAATTACGGCTGAAATTGGTTATTGAATGTCTTCTTGGGCTACACACTATTAGGATTACCCTTAATAGTCACGCTGATCTATTTTTGCTTCCTATTTTATCCACAGGCGTGTAATATTTAGATATTTCTAAATTTAGAATTTTAATCTATTGATTAAATATCATAGTTTTAGATGATATTCATACTTAATGATGATAATATTTGAGACTTATGTTTATATTCAGTTTTGATTCAAATATTTGGTAGATAATCTTCACACTATGCTACACTTCAAGTATCTTCAAGAATTATTTAAATTTAAAGTCATTTTTATTTATTTTTTTCCTAGCATTTGATATTGCATATAAACCCCTAGAGTGATGTTGAAGTAGTTTTGTCTAGTTTTGTGTTTCTTTGAATTTCGATCAGTTGTGTTGTTTTTAATAGATAATTCTTATAAATTATTGTGTTTAATATTTTCTAGATATTGTGAAGTCTTTGCTCATGAGTAGAAGTCAATCATTATTGAACTTATTAGACTTTTGCACATTTAAAGACCGAAATAATAATTTTTGATTTTCTGTCGTTGAATGGTGTGCGCCCTCTGTTCAAATGCCAATTTTTTTTTTGGCATGCAATCTTGGATTGAAACGCCAAACTCACATATTGTTGTTTGAGTCTTAGAGTTATCATATTTTTTTTAAAAAAAATTTTGATCATTGATGTTTGAGTCAGGTTCTTGATTTTTTTTATTTGACTCAGGGTTATAATTAAGGTAGAGAAAATTATATAAAAATATCTTAATTTTAAAAAATATAAAACTTACGGTACTGTGATGTTGTTTATAGTTTTTTAGTACTGATTTTTATATCCCAATGGATGTTAAGATTATTATTTTTGGTGAGATATTTGTTGGGTCTGATCACTTTTTTGTGGATGATTTTAACAAACTAGTTTTTTATCGGGGCGCATTAGCCGGTCAACATCCGTTGACCGGCTGGAAGATGAAGACGGTCAACAAGAAATGTTGACCGGATGGCGGAGGACGATGAAGTTTTCCGGTAGCTGCTGAAGACGGTCAATAGGAGAGCTGATCGGATGGCAGGTGGAGAACGCGGACGGCCAAACGTTGGCCGTTCGCCAGGCAATCCAGGACAACGCCAACTCAGCAGATCTTCTGGAGATCGTGATCTCAGACGGTTATGTAGGAGCAGTTTTGGACAGAACATATTCTTATTATTAGAAAGGACGGATCGTGCCCTTTTCTATATATATGAAATATTGCCTCTGTTCTTAAGAGAGCAGCAGCGTGAGTACTGAGCAAAAGAAATTGTGAAGGAACAAGAGAGGAGTGCACCACCAGTGAGAAGGAGAAGAAAGAAAAAAAAATAGAGAGTAAAAGAGTGGAGAGTGTTTCCCGTTTAGTCCGGTGCTAACTATGTAGTAAGATTAACTTGATTGCTTTTGCATATTAGAAGTAGATCTACATTAGTGCATAAATTGATTGAATACCACTATTGATAAATGCTAGAATAAGTGATACTCATTAGGCTAAAAACACCCCTTCAAGTAAAAGCTTTAACAGCGACTTGAACGGAATGAGAATCCCAAATTGCATGAGTAATGGGCGTTAGATGTAGAGGGTAACCCGTTTGTTTTTGATAATATAAATTACTAATTATTTGTAACTTGTTAAATATAAATACTGTTGAAAATGTTTTAAGTTAAAACTTACTAAATAATCTACTATATATACAATACTAATTAGATTTTAGGAAGATTTTTTTATTAGTATATATATATACATATTTATATATTGAAAAATCATTTTGAATTTATGTCAAATAAACCTTAACTATATTTTGGTGGGGCCTCAGAGTAGATATAAGAGGGGATGCGACATTTGATTCTTTTTATCTGATAATCGGATTTTAAAAATGTTAATGATAAAATTTAAATATTAAATACTCTTCTTTAAATAATTATTATTAAATTTTGTTAGGTCTCGATATTAGGGCCTATAAAATACTGCTAAAAGGAAAGGTCCAAAGTCACCCAGACCCAAGGGGCCCAAATAGCGACGAAAGCCCGAGAGGTCCGTTTACTCCTCGGGAGTACGAGGACCCCTAAAGGGGACTGACGTCATCAAGAAAACCCAAAAAAGTGTCCGAGAACCATTTTGACGTCTCCATACAAGAAATCAAAATGTCCGAGCACACCAACTCGAATGATTCCCTGTAACCGAAAAAGCACGCGTCATCATGAATCCAACGGCTCCTGGCACGCCTTATCTGCAGGCCTGACATCCCTAGTGCTCCGTACCTGCAGGCATGGCATCCCTAGTGCTCCGTACCTGCAGGACAAGTACTGCCTCCACTGTCCTGACAACACGCGTCCCTGGCATGCCGCATTAGTTGGGCTGTGGCAGGCGCCCCTGACACGCCAGTACCACGTGTCTCTTCCATAACAGAATAACTTTTTCTTTCCCTATAAATATCTCCCACCAGGCACCAAGGGGAAGATTTTGCAACTTTGTTTTCCCATATCCATGCTTAGAGCATTTTCCTAGAGA
>JAOVVI020018442.1:0-10355 GCA_028571085.2 Nepenthes alata
AAGATTGCATGGCCAATTCTCCTTCGGACCCCATGATTTGATTGTTTTTCAGGAATGTTAATCCGGGTATGTAAGCCTTGTACCTTCAAAAAACTCATATACTCAATTTATGAGTTATAAACTAATTTATGATTCAAATGATAATACAGTATAGGAACGAATAGCATCATAAATCGACTTTATCGGCGTGGCAAACTTGACAATTGGGGAGTGATTTTCTTTCGTAGTTTTCTTATATAAGGCTTATTAGGCCCTCTGTTACCCTGAAACTGTGATTTTAGTTGGGCCTAGTATCCAAAGTAGGGGTCCAATTTTGTTGGGCCGTCTTGTTTATACCCGGAACCTTTGTTTGGCCCAGCACGCAAGCTGTCAACACTAGAAACCCATGATAATGCTATCCCAAGAGGAGAAATTGACTGTGCCATCAACTCGAAGAAGCTACAGAGTTGTAGTTTTCATTTTCCTTATAATTAGTTTCCGGAAATGAACGGATTAAAACAGGCAATGATTATAATAGAAAGAGGAAGTGGGGCCCGAATTTACGATCAAGTGGATAAAAATGGGCGTATAAAGGTGAGTTATGGATAGTCCATCTCTTTGTCAATATTAAATAAAGGAGTGATTAAAATGGCTCAAGGGAGATTAGGATGTACAGTGGCCACGATACCATTCTCTAGTTTATATGGACACAGTCCCTAGGGAAGGACAGGGGGCCCCTCCCGACGAAAGGTTACCAACCCTATCACCTTTTTCCTCTTCAAACCAGAAATTGATGGGCCCCTTTCTGTCAATTGGGGTTAGACCCCCTTCACGTGCGTCTTATCTTTTTTATTTAATGATGTCAATTCCCGCCCTACAACCAACCAATCAGGAGCAAGAGAGTCGGAGGAGAAAAGTTGTATAGGGCAGAGGCCTTAAAGAAACATTCCTAGATACATGTTTTAGTGGTATGGTATTTATTCTTCATTCAGCATCAAATTAATCAAAATTAATTCATCGTGATAAATTATTATATTTCAATATCAAGTTAGGCTTAAATGTGAGTAAAAATGATTGATAAAAGCGATTTAAGTACAAAATAAAAGTGACTAAAAATAAAATATACTAATTTAATTCTGATAAGATTGATAATGTTGGCATGTTTGTCACCCCATAATAGAATCATTTTATCTGTGTTACTATCTGTAAATAGTTTAAATTTTTTTGGTTCATAAATCATAATCTTAAACCTTTTGATCATATGGCATTCGGATGAAATGAAATGTCGCATTCAAAGTGTAAAATGAATGTTTATCCTATTGGTTGAATTTTCTTGGGAGTGATGAATGTTTTATCTTTCTAGGAAATAAAGATGTTTATTTTTTTTATACTAATTATTTATTTTTAAATAGATATTTATAATTTAATAATTTTAAATAATTAATTTTTAAATTTATTTAAAAAATAATTGAATTATATTCATCCATTAAAAAAAAAAGGTCAATATATAAAATGTATGATTTTCTATGTGTGGAGCTTTTCGAATCTAATTTTCTTGTGATAAATTCATCCATTGGCAATCATTAACGTGCTTTTCTTGATTTCGATCATATCTTCTAATTAAATGATGCTGTTAAAAAATGGATTGAACCAACTCATGCACATCCGTTGAGCTGATAAAACAAAATTCTCATAAGATTGATTGGCAAATCCTGATTCTCCTAATATAAGTAGAATCTGGACTTTTAATTTGGAAAAATCAAACAATTTAAATTTAAATATGTTGTGCCCTGGGTCTCGGGTTGTCGTACGGATTAGGAAAATTTTGAATTCCTGATCAGGAACGAATTTTGGACCGGTCCGGTCTTTATCTTTAAAAATTTGAAACCTGCATGATATAAATTACAAATACGGGTTAGAGGTTGGCGGGATTTCTCTCACTAAAAATATTTCGACACCCAAGTCAATCCTGCAATGAACGAAAAGAAAGCGCACTCTTAGAGGCACGCTGAAGAATGTTGAGCGTGAAGTGGAGTGTGCTTATGCAAGAAGGAGGAATTGATGAGCGTGAAGTGGAGTGTGCTTATGCGAGAAGGAGGAGTTGATGAGCGTTGGGTGAGAGACTTGCCTCCCTACATGCATTGTAGCAGGTGGCTCACTCTCGTCACCTGATGAGGCTGAGAAAGTACAATCTGGAAGGGAGTTTGGGAGTTTGACTTGCGTAGTGTCGATCCGATTATTCAAGATCCAATCCTCTCTCCTGTAGAAGGAAAGGGATTTTATAGGCTTCAAGGTGCAGATCTTTGGGCGTGAGAATATCCGTTGTAGAGATCTGCGAGCCGTCGGCTGTTGGCGGTGGGCGAAAATGTCAGTTGTGGCCTTATGACAGCAAAGAGACCGGCGAGCGCTGTTAGCCACGCTCGTGCTGGGATTGGCCGGGATGCTACAGAACGTGGCGCTAGGCGTGGCTGGCAGGACTAGCGATTTCCTCATTTACTCGCTTCCCCTGCGTTACCTGCTGCTGCATTAAGGAGTCGCAGGTGACGGTGATTGGCTAGGCGTGCCGGATCGCCACATAGGATTCCCATACTCTTGGGCCAGGTCCAACCGCTTAAGCCAAATCTTTCTGGATTGGGCCTCGTGTCTCATGGGCCTCACTGGTACTCAACCCAACAAAATAATTGTTGGGTATGCTCTAGAAAAGCCAATATGTCTTTGATTAGAAGTGAGTCTATAAATTATGAGCCCATAAGGGACAAGCAAGCAACTAAATTGTCGGATCCGAAATAAAAGCGGTTAATAATCTGATCAAATGAGCAGCTTGTCGACTGACCGAGTGGCCAAATTGTTATAAGCGCAGAAGTCCATGGCGATTATTAGCCCAATAGAAGAATAAATTTGGTTTTAAATCATGACAAACTGTTATATAAAATAAGGGATAGTTATATTAAATAAGTAATTATAGCCAATAAATGATAAGTATTAATGTTGAGTGGTTATAAAATTATAACAATCGTTGGGTTTTAACCAATATAACATTCTAGCCGTGCAATCATGCATGTTGTAGAAAGATAGGCTAGTTGATATTAAGGTTATAAATATAAAGTCATTGTTCAACAAAAATGGACCCCCACATTCGAAAAGAAAGAGGCATGTGCTTTACTTTAGTCACAAAACATTTTATTCTTTTCGTTTTTAAGTTTTGGAGCTAAGACCCCCCAATTCGATTAGTCTTTTACTTTCATACTCATCTCTATTTCCTTTAAATCTTGCATTTTTTTTAGAAATATTTTTAATTTAAGTGTTATAGGTTATACCAATAAACGAATATCGTATGTTTTTACATTTTATTAATTATTGTGGTGTATAAGATTTAGATAATGATATTTGAATGCCGGACCCAGTATAATCAGGTACAAATTTTATGTATTAATATTAAATAATATTATCTAAATAATTATTTTTATTAATTTTTTAATTATTGGCTTTAATATTTAATAAGTATTAATATCTTAAAAAATTTAAAAACATAATTTTTTTAATTCCTTGGTAAACATGGAGAAATAGAAATCCCCAATTCCTTCTAAGATGGTATCAATTTAGAGGTATTTAAATTGAGAAATATTTTAGAGGTACTTTTTAATTATTATTAAAATATTATTAGATAATATAATATTTATTAATCTATCTATTTTAGCGTGAATTTGTTAGTGCAAATGCATTGATGGAAAACAAATGTCAGTATCAAGAAATCTGAACATTTAATTAGTCTTGGTCTCGCTCCCATTGCCTCATATCATATTGGCTCAACTTTATCCTAAAAACTAATGATGTCGGCTCTCTAAATATGATCGATAATTATGACTTTAAATATATATTTATATAATTGCTGTCTTCTTAAAGGTTTGATCAAACAATTAGCTAGTTTTTTAATGTGTCTTTACATAAAAACGATAAATACTTACCAACGATTAATCAAACGTTTTAAATTTAACTGATCCTTAAGAACTACTTCCCCTCTGATTAGGCTGCCCCAGGACCTTAAGCCAATTGTACCAAATTCAAATGCAATCAGGACGCGGTAAAAATGGAAAAAGAAGCTACTGTCCTGCGCTAGGGTAGACGTCAGGCCTCAAAAGATCTGACCCACCCCTTAAGATCTATGGATCCCCTTGAGCTTACTTCTTTTGCGATGCCCTCTTCGATGGCCCCCACCCAACGTCCCCACTGCCATTGCTGGTCCTCTGAGTCCTTTGTGTCGGTGGGTTCACAATGCACACAACGGAACTCTCTGTGACTCATTCCTCGTTGTTTTTTTCTTATTGCAATGATTCTATTCCGTACCACCACGGTGTAAATTCTCCGGCCAGACAACTTGCAGAAAGCTCTGAAGTCGATGCTGATCTGAATGTGGGGTTATATGCACGCATGAACAGGAAGCCATTGTTCTGTCGTGAGAAAAGCACTTGCCGCTGGGTTGAATTTACGAGGTAAAACAGAAACGGCAGAATTTCATACAATAATAATGAATAAATGACTGGAGATATAATGTTTTTAAATAAAATATTCCTTCAAATCAAAGGAAAAACAACGATACTTTTATGTTCAGATAGAATTATACTATGATTATTTATTATTACACAAACCCATTATATCCCTTAAGATGAATACCTAAGTTTCGTTTTAATGAAGTTTCACACATCACCATAGAAAGAAAAATCCGAGGATTTACGGTGAATATGAGAAATTTAAATCAATAAAAGAGTTACACGGAATTTAGTATGAAATGTTAGAAAAAGGGAGAAATCATCTGAGTCGTTTTCCCATTTTCTCATTTTTTCTCCACTCTGTCCCTCGTGTTTTCTCAAAAATGTGGAATGAAACTGATGAGAAAATTCATATAAAATTGCACAATTACAGCATCATATAGAAATCAACGTGCCGCTGGAACTTCGATCACGGTCCATCAAGCGCATAGCTTTTGTTATCTCCCTCTCCGACACCGGTGGCATGCCCATTGCTAGTCCGCAACCGGTGGGGGGATCGATATTGTTGCTGGTGGTAAGGGTCAAAGTATTTGATGCAATAGCACCGTTTTTAGGTAAAAAAATTTCAATAATGGTATTCTTTATGTTAATGTTAACTAGTTGATAAGTTCTAATAAAGATTTCTCATTTTGAATGAAAAGTTATTTTTTAAAGCTTGAGCTAAAGTCTTCCCATGACTTATTTTCTCATGGATGCTATAGGCACAAAATATATATAATTTTTTTCTCATGAACTACCAGTCACTTAAAAATATATTTGAACAAGTTATTTTTCCCAACCAAAAGTGGCCTTAATTTGACATTTTCTTGTGATTTGGCCTGACAGTGCAGGTCGCTGACCTGTTGGGTATGATGGTCTACGTACGTGCTTCACTTGAAGGCGATGCTACGTAGATGAAACTAACATAGCTTAGGACACCCACATGAGCTCCACCATATGCTGAAATGATCTGTCGTTATTTGCTTGAAGTTGATTGGCACCCTCAACCACAAGGTTGATCCACATGTTTCGTGTCCATATACATCATTATCCAGTATATAAAGCCATGCACACAACGACAAGAGGCTTTTATGATCAATTGAAAGCTTAATTACTACCCCTTCCGAATTCCATCATTGAATGTGTAGACCCTAAGTTTGAATTCGAATACCTACTTTCCATGATTGATTCATTTGTTATTATTATAGCTGGCGCATATATTATTAGCATACGGTAACTATGTGGCCATGCATGTTGTTGGATACTGTGTGAATGTGTGTGCTATATATATACATATATATCGCGAATCATATCAATATGAAATTTTGAGGTTGGATTTGTGAGTGATGGTGATTGATGTAAGATTGCTTGTTTGTAAACTCTCTAGCTTTATTATACATCTGTAATGCATAAAGATGAATGGAAAATCAATAAAGCAGTTAGCTTTTCGGCAAGCTGATATAGATGCATGTTCAATAATTGATACATGTTACTTTTTCTCTTTCAGGGCCACAGAAGTTGCGGGGTAGAATTGCAGGGAGAAAAAAAAATGTTTATTGAACAGTCATTTTAATCAATTTTAACCAAAAATCTCTTAAAACGTGAACAACAAGATAAATAAGGATTTATGTACTTCTATGTGTTTTTAATTATACAATGGATCATCTTTTTATAGAAGAAGAAAGTAATCTAAATTAAAACAATTATAATAATGATAATTATATAAATAATCTAAATTAGAAGTTATTAATCATGAAATTTACAAAAAAATATTATATATACCTCAATATATATATAAATAACCTTAATGTGTCATCGGATCCGAATTGTTATACGAATTATGGAGATGAAAATTGCTTGATAGCTCCAATGCGGATCCGATCTCCGTATGCTCCTAATCTGGATTTTGTACAACACAACAAACGTACGGTCAAAGAATTAGTGAGACTCACTCCCCTATATATCATCTCATACTCAAATCAACAATATTTCTTTAAAGAAAAAAATGATGTAACATAAAAATACTTGTAAAAACGATTTTGTAATGCGTGTTTATTAAAAAGCGTCTTAATTAGTGAGAGAGTGTGTACGCTTGGAGCGTCTTAAGATTATCTTTTGTTAGCTTTTCTTTGGTTGAGTATCGTTTCCCTCTCCTGTTGGGAATGAGGGGTTTATATAGAAATAATGGACGGTTGATTTTTCCTACCAACCACTTGAGGAATCGTCTAGAAAGATAAAAAAATGTTGTTCGGCTGGCAGTTCGTAACTGACAATTGAATTCGTTGAACCAGATAAGAGATGGAAGCTATCTATTTTGATCGGTTGGAGGCAATTTCATCTTCATTCAAGAAGTAAATTGCTTGAATAGGATCAAGGGCTCACACACTTTGAGTTATATGGGCCGACTAGATCTTTATTTTATTATGGGTCGAATCCTTTGATGCCTTTTCCTTCTAGGCCATTAGTAACTATACCCATTACTATCCCCATACCAGGAGGCTTGAAGTTTAGCCTTCCGATATGATATCTAAGGATAGTCATTTATCCAAATCCATGCTCTTAGTTCAAAGGATTTTGTTGGTTGGCTGAACAAGAACTCTCAATCCGACGAGTTTCATTAAATGTCCAAACGAAGGCTCTTAATCTGACGAACTTGATCTATGCCGCCAACAGCAGCATTAAATGTGAGTTTCTTCGAATCCCATGTCGTTCTCGAAATTATACCAGTCATCATTACTGACTTTGGATAATTGACATGCTGCACAACTTATAGGGTGTTAACACGTATCATCGTCATAATGAGGCACGTCTTTTTAAATTTTCTTCCTACGGCAGCGTTTCGACTCGAGGGCTTCATTTTAAATAATTTGAAATCCCTCATTCACACACTTTTTTGAAACCTTTCTGCTCTTTGCTCTCTTCGACTTCCTTTCATCTTCTTCCTCTTTCAAACCTTCACAATCTTCTCTAATAGCTGATGGTGTTAACAACATTCAATCAATTCTTACATCGGTCGACGTCGACAACCTTCGTGCTTGGTATAAAATTTCGAGCTCATTAATATATCTTTTGCCTGGAGTGTGGCAGAGTTTATTATCTACCAGAAGGATAAGTCACTGTATACGAGACTCATTTCAAATGAGGCATTTGATATCCAATGGTTCCAAAGTTGTATAAAATCATGGCGGCTCTCCATCTTCCTGTTGTAATATTGCAAACCAATGTTGCTAGTTATTTAGTATATATATATGTATTTTTCCTCGTATTAATGGCCTGGTGTTGGACGCCAAGGTTGTAAAAGTTATTTTTAGATTTTATCATGGACCAGACTAGATCTCAATCTCTCCTTGTCGTGAGTTCTTGTTGAGTGGGAAAAATCCTGGCTCAACTAAAAGAAAAAAAAACCGATTCTTCTATATGGCTACTCCTTCTAAAGGAGATCTTTCCAATGAGTGGGGTCGTATTTCTGCGTCTTTCAATACTCGTGTTAGAGCATGAGAAGGAGTCGGCTAATGCGTTAACAGATCTTATTAAGAAAAAATCCAACTCTTTCAACAAAAATAAGAAGAACTGATGGTTACTAGCTGAATCTATAACTTAGGCCAAATGAGAGTCTCTTTTGGAAGGGTTAGATGTGCCTCTAATATCATCAGTTCTTAAGAGAAAGTTGAAGAAAAAACATGTCTCTTTAAATAAGCGAGTTGTCGTCCCAAATGCCCGAGCACAAAGAGGCCTCAGTCGGGTCCTCCACTGATGACAAAGTCACAATTAATCAGCTTGTAAGGAGAAAGAGACCGTCAATGATGATGGATACAATTCCTACTTCTTCATCAGCCCAAACGTTTGTTTGGGGCCGTCGGACTAGATTAAAGCATGAGCATTTAAAATCTTGCAATAGGCGATACTGATGTTGGAGTCAAGGACATCCCTATCCTAACTCCAACTTTTGCCTCATATGGGGTGTCGGTCGCCCTGCCATCTCTGTCCGAGGAGCTCCTACCTGATCTTTCTGCGAATTTAGTTGAGGGTGCTTCTTGAATCAGTGAAACTCGGTTTGGGGAGGCCGTGGAGGTGCCTCAAGTTGAGTTTCTAGAGGCCAACATCCCAAAGTGGTCGTCCTGAAACTTCATGCTAAGGTTGTCGAGTTACTTTCTTTCGAGCCCCAGCGTCTGAGGCTAGAGATAAAGACGAGGCCAAAGGACGAGTTGAGATGGAAAATGTGCCATGACTAGAGGCCCCACATCTGAAGTCGAGGGGGAAGCAGCATCTAAAGCAGCAGTCAAAACATCTGGTTCCGAGCCCCTAACACTTGAGACTCAGGAGGATGTTTTTGTTGGAGAAGTCAGTGAGGCAATTAAGGTAACCGCTGCAAAACCCTCAAAGCTAAAGGTTTAGGAGGTTCCTATGAGTAATACTCCCACAAGGAGCTCATCTTTCTCCAAGGTATTGGCTGAACCTCTCCTCAATTGCTTTATTATTTATTTTACAGTTTCTAACTTGTTCTTCTCTTACAATTTCAGAAGTTGGCTCATTGTCTCATCTCTACTGCTTACCGCTTATCTCACAGTTACATTGAGAAAGATAAGTTCTTAGAGTTGGGGAAGCGTGTTTTCTGTCTTGAATACGAGTTGTCTGAGACAAAATAGAAGTACGCTATCCTCTGTGACCAGAATTTGAAGCTAGAGAGTGAATTTTGAACATCCATCAATCTGAATGACATCAAGTAGGTGATGGAGTATAAGTATTGGGACAGTATCGGCTTTTGTTAATACATCATCAAGATAGCGGCTCCTGACATTCCCATTTTCATATTCCGTCTGAGAAATGCCAGCACTCGACATAGATCAGATGTGTTGTAATGTCCTATAGACGATGTGAAGTCTTAGGAGCCTTTGCCAGATACCTCGCAGCCTCAAGATGATCCGCCACCAGAATAAATAAATAAATATATATATTATAATATTTTAAAATAGTATAATTTTTTAATTTAGGTAAAATATAATATCTTTAATAATAAAAGAGATTATATCATTAATATCCTCCTTTAAATTTAAGATAATTTAGAAGAGATTAACTTGAATTTAAAAATTAGATCAATGTAATGATTAGGCGGTTGAGCTCTGTAAGGACATTAGCGTGTTGATTGGTCAATAAATAAAAAGAGATAACGGATACCTTCATTGAGGTGATAATGCAAAAAATAGTTATCAATTTTAACGTATTTTATATGTTTATAAAACACATCATTGTAAACGATCTGAATAGTATCGTGATTGTCTATATAAAATGTACTGCTACTGATTTGAGGAACACGGATATCTTGCAATAATCAAAGAAACTAGAGAAACTCAGATGTAGTATTAGTAATAGGGTAATATTTAATCTCAATGCTAGAACGGATAAAAATAGTATGTTGTTTACTTACCAAGAGATAAGATAAATTTTCTAATAGGTAGAGAAAATCAATAGTGAACCATTAGTCAATAGGGTCACTCACCCAATTAGTATTGGAATATACTCGAAGTATTAATGAAAAATGAGAAAAAAAGTAAAGCCCATAAAATAGAATGCCTTTCATATGGCGAAAATATAAAAAATGGCTACATAGTAAATAAATTACGAAGCCGTTATAAATTAACTGATAAGATGTATAATATAAGCAATATCGGACCTTATAACAGTAACATATATGAGGCTCTCAACCAATTAGCGATAAATGGTAGAGTCAAAGAGAGTCTCACCTCGAGAAGTACAAAATTTGACGTTATATTCAAAATGACTAATAGTTGTCTTATAGTTAACGAGTCGAACAAACGAAAAAAGATCAAAAGTATACTTAGTCTATTCTCA
>JAOVVI020018443.1:0-10355 GCA_028571085.2 Nepenthes alata
GACGACGGTCTCCTTGCCTCCATAAAATGACAACTGATGCCGCTGGCCACTGTGAGAGCACAGCGGCCGACAAATCCTAGCAAATCACTTGTCAGGGGAAAGCTGTTGGTCCAGAAAAGGATCGGACAGATATGAACACTTCAAACTTGTTAAGGCAAATGGCCGGTTGGACAGCAAACACTCGGACACACACACAGAATGGGAGACAGAGAGAAAGAACGCTCAGTTTTACGTGAAAAAAATTTCACAAATCAAAGAAAAAAATTATGGGACACATAATCCTCAATAAATCCACTATGTAAAAATTGGTTACAAAGAACCCTCGAGATAGAGTATTTGCTACACACCCAACTGGACAAAGAAAAATCTCTCCAGCGTAAACAAGGAAACGCTTCGTCTTTTTACTATCTGTTTTTCTTCTCTCCTTCCTCACTCGTGGTGCACTCCTCTCCTTTTCTTTCACCTTCCTGGACTTCACCGACGTGAGCTTTCCTCTGGAGACTTGATCGCCTCCCTTCTCTCACGGCTTTCGGTCACTTGTGTCGTGTCTTGTGTGTCCCTTCATCGCATTCCCATCATGTATATTTATAAGGACCCTACCTGGAGACCATCTACCAATAGGCAGATTGCTTGTGGACAATTGCCTGCCATCAGCTCTGTAACTTGCCACCAGCTTTGTCCACTAACTCTGCAACATGTCACCTACATAGACGGCGCATACCTGCAGTTTTGTAATCTACTCTACAAAGCCTGCAAAGCCAACTGCTTGCTATGTCAGCTGCCCCGATGTCCTCGGTCCTTGCTGCCCTCAAGTCTGTGGACCATCAGCCATTCTCTATGCCCTTGGTCATCACAGAGTTCTCGGGCGTCCTTGATGTCTCCAAGTAATAACAAGGACCTCGGATATTATCCCATGTCCTCAGTCGTTACTATGCAACCCATGTCCTCGAGCGTTTCCATACCAGTAAACCAACCGGCAAATTCCGTTTGTTTCATCAATCGGCCTTTTGTTTCCTTTGTCATCCGCGCACTATCAACCATCCATGCACCTACCTTTTACCTTCTTAGCCGTCTGCGCACCTTCGCCATCCGCACTCCTTGGCCATCTGTGCTCCTTGGTTGTCCGCTTTGCTGCATGTCCGACTCTGCAAAGTCCTCGTCCCTTTGCTGCATAAAGTCTTCGAGCCTTTCCACTACAGCTAGTCTGCAGCACTCCACACAAGTCCTATACGGCCTCCGATGATGTTGCCAGTTTGTTGAACACTTACAAGGGAGTGATCAAACCCAACAAACTTTTCGTCAACCTTGTGGGGGGAAACCTTCACCATTTTCTGGTGACCGTCATTTTCTGCCTTCCAGCAGCTTCCCTTTAACTAGGACTCTGGCATTAGCCTCCGCAAGCTTGAATGACACCTTCCTCCGCTCCACTGAGCCTGGTGTAATTATACTCCCCTTCAACTCCTTTATCGCGGACGTGTCATTCTTCCTTGCACTCCACATTGGCATCCTCCTCCTGCCACCTTGACCAATGTCCTCTTTGGTTACCTTGATATTTTTTGGCAACACAAGCCTTCATCAGGTACCGCCCTGACCTCTTGCTTCTCTTTTCCATAATTGAGGTGCCTTTGGTGAGCTTCCACTGGTCGTCTCGAAACTCCGTCTTAAAGCATTCCTCATTAAGCTTCCCGGTTAAAATTACATTCAACCTTAGATTTGGGACATGTCGCACGCCCTTTAGTACGAGCTTATTCCCGTTGCTTGTCCTCAAGCAAACATCTCCTATGCCAACAACCCTAGACGAGCCACTGTTACTCATCTTCAATACCCTGTGGCCGACGGGCGTATAGCTCGTGAAGTGAAACTTTCTTGGTGTTGCATGGTGTGAGACCCCACTGTCCATCACCCAACTCGTCTCCTGGCATGGCCGGCTCAATGGTTCCCCTACGTAGACAACCAGGAAGTCCCCACAGAAAGCCATAATCTCCTGATCATTATAATGATCAGGTCTCTCCATATGATTGCTTCTGTTATCCTTCTCCTACTTTCTTTGCGGGCAGTCCCTATTTATGTCGCCTTTATTGCTACAAAAGAAGTAACTCCTCTCCTCAAGCTTGCTCCGGCTATTGCTCCTCTCCGTTTTTCCACCTCCATCTCGTTTCCTTGATTTTTCTCGTCCTCGACTGCTGGTCGTCACTAGCAGACTCGACCGAGAGCTCAAGGCCTCACCACTTTTTCTCTACCTTAACTCGTTCATAAATAGGGAATTTATGACCTCATCCAGTCTCAACGTGTCCTTCTTGAAGAACAACATCATGACAATATGACCGTACGAGGTTGGTAAGGACGTCAGTAATACCAACGCTTTATCTTCCTCTTTGATCTCCTCATCAAGGGCCGACATCTACATCACTAGCCGGTTAAACTCGTCCAAGTGCTTCTCAAAGTACTTACCTTCAGACAACCGCAAGCCATAGAACTGCTTCTTCACATGCAGCCTGGTTGTCAAGGACTTGGACTTATATCTACTCTCAAGCTTCTCCAAGACCTCCGCCAGGTTTGACAGACCGAGGATCTCCTGAAGTGTGTTGTCCGTCAAACACAACTTAATAGTGTAGTTGGCAAGATCCATCCTGTCTTGCCACTCGTCCTTGGTCAGGTTATTTGGTTTCTCCTCCCTTTTTTGAAGAGCTTTTACCGTTTCTTCCCGAGTTAAAATATTGTTCATTCTTTTTTGCCAAAGGATGAAATTATTTTGCCCATTGAACTGCTACACGGTGAACGACACATTCTTCACCGACGACGCTATCCAACTGACAGTTCACAACCTAACTCTGATACCACTTGTTGGTCCAAAAAAGGATCGGACAAATATGAATACTTCAAACTTGTCAGAGCAAATGGCCGTTAAGGCAAATGGCCGGTTGGACAACAAACACTCGGACACACACACAAAATGGGGGACAGAGAAGAAGAATGCTTAGTTTTACGTGACAAATCTTTTACAAATGGAAGGAAAAAATCACGTGACGCTTAGTACTCAATAAATTCACTATGTAAAAATTGGTTACAAAGAACCCCCAAAATGGAGTATCCGCTACACACCCAATTAAATAAAAAAAAATCTCTCCAGAGTAAACAAGGAAACTCTTATTTTTTTCAGTATTTATTTTTCTTCTCTCCTTCCTCACTGATAGTACACTCCTCTCTTTTCCTTTCACCCTCCTAGACTTCACCGCTATGAGCTTTCCTCTGGAGACTTGACCGTCTTCCTTCTCTCACAGCTTCTGGTCACTTGTGTCGTGTCTTATGTGTCCCTTCACTGCATGCCTAACATGTATATTTATAAGGATCCTGCCTGGAGACCATCTACCAATAGGCAGGTTGCTTGTGGACAATCACCTGTCACTAACTTTACAACCTGCCACCAATTTTTCCTACTAACTCTACAACCTACCACCTGTATAGCCAGCACACACCTGCAGTTCTGCAACCTGCTCTACAAAGCTTACAATGCCAATTGTTTGCTACGTCAGCTGCCACGATGTCCTCGGTCCTTGCTGCCCTCAAATCTGCGGATCATCATCCGCTCTCTGTGCCCTTGGTCATCACAGAGTTCTTGGGCGTTCCTTGATGTCTCCAGGAAATAACGACCTCGAACATTATCCCATGTCCTCGGTCATTACTGTGCAGCCCATGTCCTTGAATGTTTCCATACCAGTAAACCAACTGATAAATTCTGTGCGCTTCATCAGTCGTTCGTGCACCTGCCTTTTGTCTCCTTGGCCATCCGCGCACTATCAGCCTTCTGTGCACCTGCCTTTCACCTTCTTGGCCGTCCGCGCACATTGGCCATCCGCGCACATTGGCCATCCGCGCTCCTTTGCCATCCGCACTTGTTGGCCGTCCTCTTTGCTGCTTGTCTGACTTCGCAAAGTTCGTCCCTTTGCTGCATAAAGTCCTCGGGCCTTTCCGCTGCAGCCAGTCTACAACTGTCACAAACCCGAACAAAGAACACTCCACACAAGTCCTATGCGACCTCCGTTGACGTCTCTAGTTTGTTGAACACCTACAAGGGAGTGATCAGACCTAACAAAAGCCTCTCAGAGGGAGCCTATAAATACCCTCTCCAGCTAAGGAGATGAGAGAGCTCAATCCTAAACCCAAACAGTGACTAGAGATCAAGCATCCAATCATTCACCAAAAAATTTCAAGTCTCGAGGAGAAAGAACCAGCTCTCTTTCCTCGAGCCACCATCACTTTCCGGTGGAGTTAGTAAGCCACTCATAGCAGTGCAACTCTAGGAGCCCAAACCTCCAAACATATCCACTCACACTCTTCTTATCCATACATCTTTGATTATTGTCACGTTTACTCATAAGCGTGCATTCGTCTGTTCATTGCGGAAGGTTTCTGACTTGAGCGTTGAAGTGTTTGTGATGGGACAACCTTTCGTCGTCTTTTGACGTATTATTTGTAGTTTGTGATGTACAAATTTTAGATTAATAACAACAGATACCGAACCCGATCCAAATTGACTCGCAGCAGAAAATCAGAAGGCTCTTTAATTCGTATCATAACTAAAAATTAGGGATGTATCAATATTATATATTTAAAATTTAGTCTGAACATATAAAATATGGATAAGAGCTTTTATTCACTAAAGAAATATGACATAATGTATTACGAAAGCAAAGAATCCAATCTCTAGTGGTGTAAACACATTGTAGGAAACCAAACTAATGGTGCGGCTTGAAGTGTGAAGGGAAGACTCAGAAAGAAGTATTTTGCAAAACTCTCTTATCTCATAGGCATTAGCATAGAAATCAAACGGAGTTCAATCTCTTAAAAAAATAGATATAATTATTTTTTAAATTTATGTCATTTATTCTTAAAAGTGGCTATAATTTTATTATTTTTTTAAAAAAATAAGTTAAATTAAATTATTAAATTATAATTACCTATTAAAAATTTAGCAACCCATATCTAGAGAATAATCTTCTCAATCACTTTAAAAAATAGAGGCCCTCTCGTCCCATTAACATAGTTGGTTAGCGACAATTTAAAATGACCTGTTTGGATTTATAGTCATAAATTTAATTTATATTATTATATATTTTAATTTTTACGAAGAGATGCAATATATTTAAAATATGTCTCAGATGAACAATGAATAAATAACCTCTCAATAATATTAGTTTTTAGTTCATTGGTAGTTTTTTAATGGATCAGCCCCCAAAAGCTTTAATTGTCTGTTAACAATAGCGATTTTGCTTTACAACAAGAGAAAATAGGAAAGAAAGAAAAGTACAAATAAAATATTTTAATCTTTAATATATATATTTTTAATTCTATTTATCGATTTTGGAGTTTTTGAACCATAGTGTAAAAATATTTTTAAATATAAAAAATTATAAATAAATAATACAAATTAATTATAAAATTGTAAAAATAAAATTTCAAAAATTTCTTATATTTTTCTCAGAGCAAAATAACTATTTTCTTCGCAAGTTTCCTGTTCCGCTGTCCGGATATAGTCAATTTTTTTTTTATCTTAGTAGATTCAGTTTTTTAATTTGTATATAGTCAATTTGACAATTTAAAATTCTGTCAAATTAATCACTCTAATGAACGATTTTCTATAACATGTAAGACGGTTCCATAATAAAATGTATAATTAACACAAGGGCAATATGTCAAAAAAGTTCTCATTTTTAGTTAGTTTTTTTAAAAAAATGGTGTTAGGTTCCAATATAGGAACCCATAAAATACGGCCCCAAGAAAGGGTCCAAGTGGGAAGCCCAAAGACATGTCCACGGCCCAAGAGACCCAAAATTCCAAGTTAGCTCCTTACGTTAGACTGATTTAATAAGTCCGAGAACGTTGGCTAGTGTCTCAAAAGCCAACGTAACGGCAAAAGCCCAAGATCTCCCTTTAACCAACAGGGGGCTCGAGGACACCACAAAGAGCTGGCGACATTAGGGACGCCAGAGAAACGCCCGAAAACCCTGGCCCTCAGGTACGAGGATCAGGAGAAGAGGCCCGAGGGCCTCAGAAGGTCCATCAGGTTTCAGAATAGTCCGAAAAGTTAAAAAAAGACCCAATGACCCTTCACAATGAGCAAAAGATCCTTCAAGTCCTTCCAAAAGGTAGTGAATGTCCGAGAGCTACCTCCCACAAACGGGTCCGCGAACTCACAAAAGGACAAGGCACGCCACACAAGGACGAGGACCATCTCATATACGGCCGAAAGCGCCAACTAAGCAAATTCGCTGATTTCCAAGGAACCTGCAACCACTGCAAGACTCCGCCTCCACAGGGCACGCCTGGTCAAATCAATACTGACGCCTAGAGCACGCTCAGGCCCTACCAGCGGTGCCAGCGGCGTGCCTCCCTGCACACGCTAGCATTCCTAACACAGCCATCAGGGCAGGTGGACGGCTCCCTCATGCGCTTGGCATGACCAACAGGAAAGGTGGACAGCCTCTCGGCCATACGCCAGCTGCCACGTGTCCTCTCCCCAACGGCACAATTTTTTCTATAAGTACATAGCAAAGGCTCTTAACTTAAGGACCATTTTTCCTCTCTTTTGAACACGGAGGAACAAAGGTGACAAAGCTTCCCATCGAGAGAGCTTTCAAAGGAGAGAAATACAAACAAGAGATAAGGAATGAACTTCCAAAACTTGTACTTTGTAAGACTTCGAATCATAGTGAAATATTTCATAGGCCCAGAACCTCGTGGTTTTTACTCCTAATTCAAGAGGAGGCTTTCCACGTAAAAACTCGATTTCAATCTCTCTTTCTCCACATCCTACACTCTCAAACACTTGTATTGTACGTGATCCCGCTGTCCGAAACGCAACAAATGGTCACTAACGTAGATTTTTTATGATAAAATTTTAATTTTAGCCGTAAAAGCATCTCATATATTATCATAATACTTAAAGTAGTTATTATAAATTAAAAAATCAAACATTTAGCAGCTGCTAAGTTAGGAATTGTGACCCTACAGAGATTAGCAAATTAGAAAGGTAATCTCAGGGGGGAGAAAATCTCATTAAAATTGTATAAAAATATTGAAACACGACATTCAAATAGAAGGATCACGTAGAAATTTTATATAATATATAGTTAAATTTAGAATTAAATTAAAATAATTAAAAAAAAGATCTGTTAGGTCTCGATACTAGGGCGCATAAAATGCGGCCCAAAAGGAAGGCCCAAAGTCACGCCCACGGCCCAAGGGGCCCAAATAGTGACAAAAGCCCGAGGGGTCAGTTTACTCCATGAGTGTACGAGGACCCTAACGGGGACTGACGTCATCAAGGAAACTCAAAGAAGTGACCGAGAACCATTTTAACGTCTCCCTACAAGAAATCAAAGTGTCTAAGCGCGCCAACTCGGATGATTCCCTGTAACCGAAAAAGCACGCGTCATCATGAATCCAACGGCTCCTGGCACGTCATATCTGCAGGCCTGGCATCCCTAGTGCTCCATACCTGCAGAGCAGGTACTACCACCACTATCCTGGCGACACGCGTCCCTGGCATTCCGCATTAGCTGGGCTGTGGCAGGCGCCCCTGACACGCCAGTGCCACGTGTCCCTTCCGTAACAAAATAAATTTACATCTTCCTATAAATACCTTCCTTCATGCACCAAAAGGGGGATTCTGCAATTTTCGTTCCTTGAGTCCATACTAAGACCATTTTCCCAGAGAAAAGCAAGAAGGGAGAAACTGAGCTTGAGACTTGTAATTTCTGGTGGTGACAAAAGGTATCATCGAGAGTCCTGTTGTATTCTTCTTGATCTATAGTGGAACATCCTGGACGTCCGTCCGTGACCGTAATTTTTTTCCTTTGCAATCTTAAAGGGGCTTTGCACGTAAAAGATATTGTGTACGAAGTCCTCGTCCCTTTGCTCTTTCATATCTACTCTGTGTTGCATATTTTCTGTCCATCTCGAAACTCACAAGTTTCACTCGGACACTATTTATTTGGTAGCCGAAAACTCAGTACGCAACATTGGCGCCGTCTGTGGGAACCGACTGAAGTCCGTTTCTCACATCTTAACAAGAAATACACCAACAACTTCAACTAAAAATACCAGAATGGTGAATACGAGGGCGCAAGCGAGCGCACCTGCCAGGGGGGTGGCCTCACGCATTGGCAGTCCTGACCCTTGTGTGGGGGCTGATAACCACCCTGACCTGATGGTTAGAGGCATGGCGGCCAGAATGGAAGGCATGTCTCGGATCTTCAACACGTTCTGCTCCAAGTTCGAGGAGCAGATGAAAGAAAAGGGAGCTCCCTCCAGAGCCTCCCTGGCTGGAGCGTCCCAGGGCAGGGACAAGGAGAGGAGCCACCGGGAGAGGTCCCCTAGCCGACACAAAAACCCACAAACCCAGGTGGCCTCCAGCAGCAGAGCCCACAGGAGGCCAGAGGACCGTCAGGATCCTCGGGCCCACGAGGAGAGCCCGGAGAGGCATCACCATGGAGCCCATCGGAGTCGCCGCGAGCACAGCCACCAAGAGGCAATTCCGCGAGGTGCTCCCCAGCATGAAGCTCACACGGCCCCTGAGCGCCGTGCAGCCCAAGAGCCTTACGAGTCGAGGCATTACCTTGACCAGAAAAAGACAACTGCCCCACCTCGAGTGGAGGATAGGCCTGAGATAGGATGGAATCTAGTGCTCCGAGAGAGCAGTGGAGGAGGGGCTAATGAGCTCCAATCTCCGTTTTCTATGAAAATCAGGACGAGGACGCTCCTTGCAAAATTCAAGATGCCCAATCTGGAGGTATACGATGGCAGTGGTGATCCCATGGACCACCTCAACCATTTTTGGGAGCACCTGAGCCTCTGAGGCCTGGACAAGACCACCATGTGCCAGTGCTTCCCTTTGACTCTAAAAGGGGACGCGAGGGTGTGGTTCTACGGGATGCCGACAGACTCCATCCGGGACTTCAGCGATTTGGCGACAGCCTTCCTGTCCCAGTTTGCCTCCAGCAGGAGGGTGGAGAAGCAGCCATGACACCTCACTCGAATAAAGCAGGGTGCCAGGGAGAGTCTGAGGGGATTCCTAGACCAATTTGTTACTGAGGCCAGGAAAATCCCGAGGTTGACCGACAAGGTGAAGCTAAAGGCTTTCCTCTCGGCTCTTGAAGGAGGTGCCTTCTTCAAGCATCTCATCCACAAGGGTCCCCAAACCTTTGTGGAGGCCGAGGCTGTAACCAGAGCGTACGTCACGGCCGAGGAGGCCAACGACGGCAAGCAGGCGGAAAGGGACGACATCCCTCCTCATAAGGCCGCGGAAGGAAAAAGGAAGACCGTGGACTATCAGGGTCCCCAAGCTTCGAAGAAATAGCACAAGGTCGAGTAGTGCCCTCGAAGGGAGCTGCAGCCTGTGCAGTTCACGCCCCTAAATGACTCCCGCACTAGCATCCTGATGCAGATCCGACAGGAGAAGTTCTTGAAGTGGCCCAGGCCACTCAAGAACCCGGAGGGTGGGGACCAAACGAAGTATTACGACTACCACCGCTCTGGGGGCCATAGCACGGGGGACTGCAGGACTCTGCAGAGGGAGATAGAAGACCTAATCAAGCGGGGACACCTCAATCGTTTTCTGCAAAGACCTAGACAAGCTTCTGGAATAGCAAATGATGATGAAGGTGAACCCCCCAGGATTCGAGTGGCTGCGGGGGTTGTAAACATGATCTCCAGCCGAGCGGCCAGAGGAGATGGGCACGACCCAGTAGCAGCAAAGAAGCCGAGGATGGGACATGAGAGTGAAGACGAGGTTATTTTCTTTAGCAGTAGGAATTTGAATCATGTAACTTATTCTCACTTCGACCCCCTGGTTGTAACCGCACTCATTTCTGATGGAGCAAATGACTACCAGATGAAACGAGTATTTGTTGATAATGGAAGCTCCAGAAATTTGCTGTTGCTTGATGCCTATTTCAAATTAGGGCTTAAGAAAAATCTGATGAAAGCGCCGGAAGGGCCACTCTATGGGCTGGACAATGAGCCAGTGCCAAATCAGGGCATCATCCTGTTGGAAGGGACCCTAGGAACACATCCGAGGACCACTTCCAAGGTCCTTACCTTTCTGGTTGTGGACCTGCCCTCCGACTATAATGCCATTCTCGGATGACCATGTTTGGTCGCGTTCGGTGCGGTGACTTCCATCCCGCATCTCAAGATGAAGTTTTCCACCCCGTGTGGTGTGGGAGAGGTCTCGGGGATCAGTCCACGGGGCGAATGTGTTATTTAGCACAAATCACCCAGGCGGCGCTTCCACAACCGATGGAAGACCTCGACCTCAGGGATGAAACCATGCTGCAGCACGCGCAGCCTGGAGA
>JAOVVI020018444.1:0-10354 GCA_028571085.2 Nepenthes alata
GAGAAAAAAAAAAAAGCGCTATAAAAAAAAAAGACATGAGAAAAAAAGGAGAGATAGAAAAAAAAAAAAATAAATAAAGGAGAAAAAAAAAGAGGGAAAAAAAGGAGAGAAAAAAGAAAAAAAAAAGAGAGAAAAAAACCACAGCCGATAAAATTCAAACAGTAGTAGATTCCCATTACAAGGCAGTATCAAACAAATGGGTCAGATCATCTCTAGGTGTGTTCGTTCCGTTTTCTTTTTGGATAACATATTTTGTTTATCTTTAATAGTATTTAATTTTATTTGCGTGTGCCATTTTATTGCCAAAAAAACAAAAAAAAAATTTCTTTTACTTCCTCTCACTACCTTACATTTAACACACCCTGATTGTATTTGATTCTTGCTTTATAATTTTAATAGATTAGCAATACTAGTTTATATTATTTGAACTATATAAAATCTCACCAAAAAAAAAAATTTGATTGACTTGCATTGTCTCAATTATTTATTGATCTTAATTTCATTAAGTGTTCCAAAGTGGTCGAATTATTTTTCATAATATCCCTGACCTAATCATGGCTTCTAACCAATTTGAAACTCTAAGTCAACAGTTAGCCCACTTAATTTCCGGTCAACAACAATTATAAAACCACCTGATTGCCATTCAAACTGGCCTAACCACTACTCGACAGACAAATTTAAATCTCACAAATCGGGTTGCCACTTTAGAACTAAGGCCTCACTCATCAGATGTTGAAAACTCTGATACATCCCATCATAAGACTCACCGATGAAGGCAAAACAGTCGAATCCCTTGTAAACACGACCATAGGCCCCGATACTATGATCATGAGCGGAATCCGAACGCCCGTCTCTTTAATAATATCAAACTGGACGCCCCTACTTTTGACGGCTGTTTGGACCCTCGAGTTTTCATGCAATGGTTTCGGGATATAGATCATTTTTTTTTAATGATATGGCATGTCCAAAGACAAGAAAGTTCAATTTGCTAACCTTAAGTTGACCGAAAATGCTCCATTATATTGGAAAAGTATTGAGGACCTCCTTGTTAGACGTCCAACAGCCCCTATTAAGAGTTGGGCCGAAATAAAATGACACCTTCAAGAAAAATACTTACCCCACTCAAACAGTAGCAACTTGCTAGATCAATGGAATGCCCTTCAACAGGGTAATCGATCCATAACCGAATATGTGGCTCAATTCGATGATTTTCGGATGAGATGCCACATCATTGAAGATAAAATCATATGAGGACCTTAGGAGAGAACTTGTCATCCGTAGAGTTACAACATTGTACCACACGTATAATTTGGTCCGAGACTTCAAATTAGTTAATAGGACACTGTATTGTCAATCAATAAATTACACTCCTACTGCAACCTCTAAGTCTGTCCTAAGACCCCCTATGTCCACCATTTCCCCTACAAGGAAAGTTTAAGAGAAGAGTGTTGAAACTCCAAACAGATATTCTCAATTACAGTGCCTCAATTATAAAAGTTTTGGACATATTTCTTGCAAATATCCAAATAAATCCTTATTAATTGATAAACAAGATCAAATAAATAAGGGATCCCTTGAAGAACAAATATATGAACCCAAGTTAGAAAAATTTGATGACTTAGATGGCAATGATATTGACACATTTGTGGGATGCCTCAAGACTAACTCCTCTAGCCTAAAATCCCAATCATTCGTCCCTGATAAGCCATTTATAAGCATTATACGATGCACCTTGACGCAATCAACAGCGGCTGACAATTGGCGTCGTCACACTATCTTTCACACTTATATTAAGGTGAATGTGAAGGCTTGCAAGATTATCGTGGATAGCGGTAGTTGTATCAATGCGGTCTCCGCTAACACTATCTCTCGTTTGGGGTTAAAAGTGGTGCCATACCCTAATCCACACAGCGTCCCTTGGATTGATAAATCTTCTATATCTGTTCAAGAACATTGTCTTGTACCCATTCAATTTTTAAAATACAAAGATCACATTTGGTGTGACGTTATACCAATGGATGTAGGTCATATCATTCTCGGGCGCCCTTGGTTATACGACTTGGATGTCGCAATTAAAGGTCGTCCTAATTCCTGTTCTTTTGTTCACAAAAGCAAGAAACTTCACATCCATCCTTTACCCCCAAAACCGATGCTTCTCAATGGAACAAAGGCTGTGATAGAGACAAAAGGATTACATATTATTAGTCTTACAACATGTGATCGTGTAGCCATCATCAAGCCTATTGTGTTTGCTGATATTGTTCTCGGAGCCTTTCTAAAACCATTAAACCTTATCCTGATGTCCCCACATGTTCATACATCCATGTTGGCCACAATATTTGCACCACACCTTCATGACTTACACATTGAGATCAGTACATATTTGAAAACAATTCATACCTCATGTCAATTTCACACTGATGTGCATAAAATCTATGTTGCCTTATATATTGGAGGTTCTGTTATGGGTTGGATCATACCACAGCATCGTCTATATGGCTCGTTTCTATATTGCATACTTGTAGTGCTAGTCCATTTAAGATTTTACAGCGGCTCGGGTCAACTGCATCAGTTATTAATATTTTATTTCCTTTTGATATTACTTTCTATATTGATAATTTTCTCGATTTTAACCCATCAGTTGATCCCTTTGACGTGTCCCCCAACACACCACATATTGCATATACACCTATTTCTACACACCTCTCTACCCTTTCAACACATAACGATAAATTTGATACTATTTTAGATGAGCAGTTTATGTCTCCCAGGGATGGAGCCGTTCAGCACTTCCTTGTCAAATGGATTGGCCAGACACAGCCCGATAATATTTGGATTGTTCGCGAGACATACCACCAGTTTGACCCTGGTATATTGCCACTCTATCAGAGTCAGCAAGATTACACTTTTTCAGGCCCCAGTCCAATTCCTTTCGGAGAAACTGGTAGTTCTGTCAGTTTTTCACCCCCTTACACAAGTCTGTCACGTCGCCGAAAAGTTGCATAGCCGCTCAACTTGTGATTGGAGGATTGATTACAAAAACTTAACTTGATGGGGTTGAGTTCCAGCCACCCGGGGAGAATTGATGCGGACATTCGAGACGAATATTTACTTTGATTTGCTTTTATTTGATTAAGATTTTCATTTCTTTTAGGAATTTAAGTCATATTTAGTTAGAAAGTTATATTTCTTTCCAATTTAGTTTAGGATTCGGGTTCTCTATATAAAAATCCTACTTTTATTGTATGAATGATAGTATTGATGATTAATGAATGAATGTTTGAGAAATTGATTTCAATTAGCAATTGTGACTTCCTTTTTCCTCTCTTCCTTGACTGTTTCTCCTTCTTGTCTCTACCCCTCTAATCTCCCTTTCTTGTCTCTACCCTTCTAATATCTCTTCTCTACTTTTTCCCTTCCTCCCTACATCATAGAGGAAAAAAACAATTATTGGAAACTAAGCATACATACCTTTGCCCATCACCAATACTTGGTTGAGGATCCCAATGTTATTAAACCAGCCATCTTCAATCTTTGAAATATGTTTATTGAAAGGAAAAATCCAATGTGCCATATGGGAGCTGAAGTATAGAATATGAACTAAACTCCATAGAACTTGCACAGGAATTTTGCACAATGTGAATATGCAAATCAAAACAAGTTCTATCAGAATAGCAAATTCAACAAGAACGTTTGCAACTTAGCATTAGTAAAGCTCAATAATCCCATTAGAAGTATTAAATAGACCCCTACATGTTCCTAATTTCAGAAGGTAAATGCCATTTTCATTAGCAGCTGCAGCACATGGCTTAAAATGGTATATTTAGGAAATGCAAAGATTCCACCTCTATCCCTAGTTCTTAGAATTATGACAATTCACAAAATTCTATCCTTAGCACAGATTAGAACCCAGTTGTGATGCAAGTCTAACCCTGCAAAGCATAGAACCTGATCTCCTGATCATTGTTAAAAGCTGCTTAACTTATTGCTCACCTCCCTCTTTGTCACTGCTACGCCAATCTCCCCATGTTACAAACATCTATTTTGTTGCTTCCTTGGCCAACCTGTTGCTCTTTAGTGGACCATTTGCCTCTTCGAAATTTGCACCTTCTAAGCACATAGGCAATCGACCCTGGGCTGATAACTGACACAACACTATAGGTTATCTTAAAATTCTGACATTATCTCACTATTTGTGCACTCAACTGCCACATTCAATCATATTCCACCAAATTTCTTAGTTTTAACATCATCTTACACACTTGCCTTTCTGCACACAAAGCTGGACACTCAAACTTTGCAACATACTAAAATAAGAGCCCTTTATAGCTGCTAGTGGTTGGTTACCAACTGACTTTGGGCTAGGATATTTTTACTTGGTCCACATGTTGAGGTGGTTGAGAGCAAGAATTCTAGAATGTCAGCCAACATTCTACAGTGCTGTTACGGTCCTCCCAGTGAAGAGATTTCCATATCCACCATCGTTAGGACTAAATGAATGGTGGAAATTACATCATTCATCCACCCAACTTCTAATCATGGTCGTTGGGTGGATATGCAAGCCTCCCCACCGGGGGACCTTAACAGCTCTCAGTATTCAAAGAGAGGGTGTGGTGAATATGGAGTAAGTTGGTCTATATATCTCCCAGCCACTTACACAATTAAAAGGAGGGCCTAGGTCTTCTCGTTGTTCAAAATAGAGAAGGTACTAGTATGAATGCAAAACACACTAATAGGACCCAGTTTGCTCAGAGGTATAACCTCTTCAGCATTTAAATCAAGAAAACCAGAAAACTTTGTCATACGCTTCTCTAGATTGAGTTATATCAGCCGCAGACAAACAACAGCGGGTGAACATTGCATACATGATACATCTAATAATCCCCAAATGCTAGAATGCTTGATCTTGATCTCTAGGCTGTCCTATTTTATCCATCTCTTGATTCATGGTCAAGGCTGCATTTAAAATTTATCTAGCAGCGAGTCCCATAAGACAGGCCGATTAGCACATCAGATTATCCAATCCAACACCTTACTTGTTCCATTCAGCAAGACTCCCCTCAGGATTTTATACACACCCAAATAAAGCCTTTGCTTCTGATTCAGAAACTTCAAGAAGTAAGAAAACATAGCTGGCATCAGAGTTTCCTCAAAACAAGCCTGCTCATAGGATACATTCCATGTATGATTTATGGATGCTTATCCTTCTTATTTTAGTCATTTTAATATTTTCAGAAAAGTAAGACAGATAGGGCATATTTGACTAGAAAGCAAGAAAGTTGGCATATTCTACTGGGAGGGAGTCATAATTTCCTCTTTCACTCTCCAAAAAAATGTAGCATAAAAATCACATTCCAAGGAGATTATTACTTCCGTGCCGCTAACAGCAGCCCAAACCTCTGGCTCTGAGGATAATAGATCCAATTAAGAAGCCTCCTCGGCACTTGCAGATCTGAACACCAGCTCAGACAGTAGAGTTGAACCAGAAACTTTTCAGAACACAACTTGCCAGAAGAGATTATCCTCGCAAAATTGTACCCATTAGCATACAATCTAACCTTAAGCCTCAATTTCTGTTCCCATCACTATTCATAGCTACTTAAAACAACTAATGAAATGGCACATTTTGATCGTTAAGACCTTAATAAATTCCAAATGCCAAGAGCCAGCACAATGTTACACAAAAAATAAAAAAGACAATAACTACTGAATATAGAACAAGGTGACTCAATGAGTTTCCAGGCTCTTTGAGCTCCCTCATCCTTAGGTGGAACTCTCGAGGCAATTGATGAAAGTGGAGTTTCAGTAACACCATGAAGATAAATAACATCTTTATCACGAGTGAAAGCTTTATTAGCTGTCATAACAAAAAAGTAAGCTATGGAATGGGACAACTACAATTAAAACGACGACTGCAAGATAAGAAATTCCATGCTGGTGCTGGTTCAAAAATATAATTAGCTATCTTGCCATTACAGACCAACTTTACCCCAGTTTTTGGCCAACTATTATGATGTTGACCATAGGACTTAAATCATTTAGTAGTCATTCCAGATCAAACAACACTAGCCATTAGCAGAAGCAAGATTTTGGATCTGGTCTGGGCAACCTTGTATGAAATCCTTTCTGTGGTATGTAAATCACTTGACCACCTACAACTAATTTTACCACGGGCTGATAAGAGTGTGGACAATGGGCTGCTCCTTGAGGGACAAAATTGATTCTCTTGCTATGAGAACCATGAAAAGAGAAGTGAAATGAGGAAAAAAAACAATACTTTGTACAACTGCAGTCACAAATTTTAACCTCCCAGCCTTGCGCAATTAACACATGCGCTTCATATATTACAAAGCAAAACCAGCAAAACTAGTCCCTAAAATAACAGACAAAAGACATAATAAATCCTGCAGTGCTCAAGTCTTCTGCACTTGGCCACTCTTTATGAAGACAGCCATTTGCCGACAAAAATGAGATCAGATCACCAAAAATGTAGTACACAACTGCCTAAGTTTGCTTCACCATGTTAAAATCATGACTAAATTTTGAAATAGGTTAATAGCACAACAAATGCTACAAGAGTTGCAATAGCCACCCTCACAACTATTATTGAGCATTTTATGCCAATCCAATTGGTACACAACTACTCCATGATACTCCATAATCACTTCTATTTTTTATTTTTTACTTTTTTACCTTTCTTGAGGGGATGCAAGGAGCAAGCTCCATTTAAAAGAGGGTAAAGCAGGACCAAAGAAATGTGTAAAGGAATTATTAAGCATGATTTTACACATTTGGAGTCAACAAAGAAAACAACCAACTCTTAATGGTTATAGCATATTTGAAGGAAAAGACATACAGCAAAGTTGAATATATGGGTAAAGTCTAAGTCAAGCGGATTTTCCATGAAGAAGATTTGGCTCAGCAAGTCCTATCTGATAGAGGTAGGAGAACAGCCCAACTTGGTATTTCCAGCCCAACCTAGTAGGAAGAGGCTTAGTTCGGTTTAGTATTACAAGAAATCTTCCTGAACTTTCCAATAGTTAATCGTGACAACTAAAAATTTTCTGCACAACTTCCTAATCTAGGTCAAACCATGACAACTTCCTAAGCATCCATCTCAACCCAACACTCATAACAATCAGTAAATTATCAAATGTAGGATTGTCACATCCACAATCTTATTCTTAAGTCTTCATAAACTAAAAATCTCCCCAAACTAATATAGATTTACTTCATTCCTAAATCATCTCATACTTATTTTATCAGGAGATAACAAGGAACATTCTGCCGCCTCTAGAACATGAATTGTCGATAATCATCAATGAACATAGAGAGTAAGATAAATGTAGAAAAAAAGTCCATTTTGCTTAGCATGTCAAACACACAACCTAAAAACAGAAAATGGGGACAAAATAACAGATAAAATTGAAGAACCCATCATAGAGTGCTACATTGGAAAACGCAACTACTTCAAACAGAAACCAAACCTATACACTCCTTTGAACGACATGATTCAAATAATAGTATTCGGTACACTTTTAAACCATGATAAACAAAAAAATTAAGCCTCCATAGAAAATAGGATAAAGTCTACAGTACGACGAAACATGATAGCAGCAATTTAAAGATAACGTCATCAAGATGAAAACAAAGAACTTTGAATGAACTAAAATCATTTACTTTCCAGCGAAAATCATAATCAAACTTAATCCAGACATGAGACATATTATCTAATAGCAAAAGAACTGAGATCTTGGACTACAAATCAGCTTCATAGCAGCTCAAAAACTTCAAATGCACATTAAACCACAATTTCTTCCAAAGGTAACACTCAAACTTACACGACATGAGATAGGACAGTCCGATGACACATATCCCTAGAAAAACAACCCGCTTCTTAGCTTCCTCTACCAAGTCCCGAAACGTCACCGTTTGCCTTTCCGTGGCCATTTCTCACTGTTACACTCCTCGATCAGTTCTCTACAGAAAGAAAAGCCAATTATCCATCGCAATATGCATCAAAAAAAAATTGTCCGCCACAACTCTAACGCGATCAATATAGCACCACAGACTCTCACCACCAAAATTCCAAGGAAAATATTACCACTGGCCGCTGATGATCAAATATAATGCAATCGACATCGATTTGACCATTCGGGGGCAAAGAAAGGATCAAGATACGGAAGAGAAAAAGCGATCCAATCGAGACAGGAAATTGCCTGATTGAATCGATTAAGGGAGGCGAAACGCGATGAGAAGATAGATGGGTGCAGATTTTCGGTAGGAAATGAGGATGACTATTAGCAATGCTTAAAAGTATTTTTGCTCGACTTCAACGCGCGGACCGTTAGGTTTTGCTTTGTCTCTCTCTCTCTCCCCCTCCGTGTCTCTGTCTCCCCTATCTCTCTCTAGAAGCTAGGGTGTATTCCTTGCTGATGACAGAACTCAGCGGCCGGCATAATGTGCCGTCACCGCAGTGAAATTGAAGCAAATTTCTCCAATGAAAAAGAACAACAATGAACCCTGTCAGTTGTCTATCGCCGGTGGAATTACTCCCCGTTTCTTCGCTCTTCCTTTTCTTGGGAGCCGAGAGCATTGAGCAATACGAAAGGAACAGTAACTCACCACAACCAACTAAAAAAAACAAGGTAAAGTTTTAAAATAGCTTCGTTAATTATCTAATACTATCCAATGTATTTATATTTTTTAGTTAAATTTGAATTTCTCTGGTCACTTTAAAAAAACTAGATTTAATGTTTAATCAATAATAATTTTTAATAATTATTTACCAATTAAAAAAAATCTTAGAAATTAGAAATTGAGGAATTGCTTGGTATTGGTAAGCATGCTAGGACGTCACACTTGAGGTTGACGGGACAGTTCATAGAATAGGTTCAGAAATTTTGTTAGGTAATTGGTCTCTATCGACTCCCCCTCTCCCACCCTCCACGAAAAAAAAAAAAAAAAGGTTAGTAGTATGTAATTATTATACTCATTTTATTAAAATGATGTGATTACATTGAATATTTAAATTTTATGAAAGGTTTTTTAAAATATTTTGTTAGAATTTGAATGAGGTTTGATAAATACGATAAGTCATCGGCCAATCCTAATGTCTAATATAAAAAAAAAGAAAAAAAAGGCCTGAATTACAATGGTCTAATAAAAGACTCTCCAAATTAAAGATCCAGAAAATGTGAAGGTTGATCTAAGCAGTTTGACTTGAAATTATCCAATAATAAATGGATAATTATGGTTAATTAATGAGCTATCATCGGTAGTCACTATGATAAAACACGTCCAAATTCGTCACTGCCTCAAATCATAAACAATTAACTAAATAATTGAAGAGAAAATTCATTAGACATAAAATATTTCAACTGACCTCAAATAAATAAATAAAGAATATACACATGACCCAAAATCATGCCACGATATTGGTGGCTTTAACACCGACTTAAAAATATGACATCAGATCTTAAGTAAGGAAAGATGCCTATAAAAATATCAATACAACATATATACACATATCTAACCATATCGCGAAAGAAAAAACACATCCATAATAAACTTTCTCCATAATCTGCACAACATGAAACATACTATTTCACTTACAAAAAATAATCATCCTACCCATGATTAACACAAATCCGACAGCACCGAACAACACAAAAATACCACATGGGCTAACATCACCCGGAAATCCATAATACATCAAAACTATGTCCGGATTCAAACTAACTAATTTACAATAAATAAAGAGACCTAAACCCGTCAAAAATATAACAATACCTACATATCATAACCAACAAGCGTAAAATCCCTCCAAATGTCCAATCTTGCTTGTCGAGTAAGGACACATACATCTTCTACTCATTTGAAAGTTAGTAAAAATAATAAGAAAGTGAGTCAAATACTCAATAATACACAAATATAAATAATAACAAATGTAGTATTCTTTAAAATAGAATCAAAAGAATGGAATATGATCATAATGTATATAGAAACATAAACCATAATCAAATAACAATTTCGTAATACATTAACTTTTACATTTTATTTCTAATTTCATTAGCCTTCAAAATATAAAGAAATTTATTCATCTTTAGGAACGAGGCTAATAGGCCTTACCAACTAACGGAACGATCAATTGAAGGAAGGATTGTATTATTCCACATAATCTAAGGCCTACCCACGTACTTTGATTTAATGCCCTTGGCAAATGATATACCTAATCCCAATATATTAGGCTATAGTCCTTATTGCTATCAAAAGTTTCCCCAAGATTCAGGGGTAATTTTAATTTATCATTATAATATCCTAAAATATGTCTGAAAATATCATTCTTTGAAAT
>JAOVVI020018445.1:0-10354 GCA_028571085.2 Nepenthes alata
CCACAACATCAATCTAAAACGGCCTTAGCGCCAATAGAGGTCAAAACGGCCTAAGCCCACAACCGGCCAATAAATAAACAAGTTAACAAATGCAACGTCATGAAAACCTAACCAACCCTACAACCCCAAAAATTAAAATTTTTTTTTCTTGATTTTTTTTTTTTGAGCAAGAAAACGAACCTGATAGTATACCACGTCAGCAGGAGTCCAGATCGGCCAACTTAATGGATCAAAACCGGCCATGACTGCCAGTCCCTGTCAGCAATACCAAATCGGCCATGACTCCAGATGATTCCAAATTGGCCAAGCCCACATACGGCCTAGGCGAAAACCACGTCATCAACTCAAATCAGGCCAAAAACCATCCCTACTAATCACCGTCAGCAATTCCAAAACAGCCCTGACTCCACGTGAAACCAAATCGGCCAAAGACCACTACCAGCCTTGAGTGACACACAGTAGCAAAGGCCATGTCATCAACTCCAAACTGGTCTTACAAACCCCAATATATATATATATATATATATATGTATAATATAAATTCAGCCATACATCCAACCCTACAAAGAATAGGTTGGACAACCGAAGCCGGCAAAAGGCAGCATAATTTTTTTTTTTGAAAAACACAGAAAATCTGGATAACCAAAAGGGTCCTAGGCTTAGCCCCAATAGCATGGAAGAAAGCCGGGTAGAGAGAAATGAAAACTTCCCATCCATCATATCACACAACCTAACCCACACCCCAGTGTGGAGCCTAACACTCTAGACCGGCCAACCTCCAATCAGGGCTCCCAATCTAATCTCAGGTTTGTTAGCGGAATGTTCTATCTGATCAAAATTGATCTGTCCCTCTGCGAACATTCAACTTGAGAAACCTCCAGCTTCCCCCGGACCACGTCAGTGATCTAATTAACCATCTGGGTTGCGTTTAGCGCCAACGATTTTTTAAACACTCGATGATTTCTCTCTTTTCAGATAAAATAGACTGAAGCAGCAAGGGTGAGACAGAAGGAACAGGCTTTGAGACTATTACCCTTCCATCGATTTGCAACCCACATAATGTTTGAAGACCAGTCAGGGTGAGGCTAGCTAAAACCCACCTTTTGGCGCATAAGACGCCAGACTGTAGAGGAAAAAGGACACTCAAAGAAAAGATGGTCATGGCATTCCCTTCCGTTGGAACAGAGGATACATGACGTTGGAATGTGAAGAAAACTGCTGACCCTATCGAGAGTGCTAAGCCTTTTACGGACAGCCAGCCAGAGAATAAAGGCATGAGCCGGCATGTACTTAGGGCCCCAAACAAGGTGAAACCACTCCACCGCTCTTTTGGCCTCTTGGAAGAGCCCATAATCAGACGTTGAAGAGAAAACACCACTGCGATCGGCAGTCTAGATCGCCGCATCACGACATGAAGGATTAGGGAAGTATGGAGGCATGCACTCTACAATACCAGCAATCTCCATATCAAATTGATTAGGCCATTTTCAATCACCATTTCTGATGATTTCCTTGACCTTTACATCCAAAGGCAGCCCTGATATACATATGATTCTCTCATTAAACCTATCACATAGAGGGCCAATCGGATGCCAAAAATCTAACCAAAGAAAAGTGTCGGCTCCATTACCAATGTGGTATCAAATTTTTGGGCGCAGGGCAGAGCGGAGCTTCATCAACTTTATCCAACTCCATGGGGCAGACTCCGGGACTTTGATTATCCAGATGCATCGGTCATTGATCCGATGGACGTAAACCCATGAGACCTAAATGGAATTCAGATCCTTAGTAATGATCCTCCAGACTGGCGACACAACAATGCTTTATTAGATGCATTTATGTTCTTAATTCCTAACCCGTCTTCCTCTTTAGGGGAACACACATCTTTCCAAGCAACCTTGGCATAACTTCCTTCAGATGAACCGTTCCATAGAAATGTGCAGATGGACTTTTCAATGCTTTTCAATATGGATTTAGGAAGGATGTAAAGGGACACCCAATAGTTGTGGATTGTGGAGAGGATGGACGAAATCAGTTGGAGTCTCCCCGCAAAAGGGAGTCATCGGTTCTTCCAGGAAGAAATTCTTTGCTTGACTCTATCAATGAGAGGTTTACAATCAGCACTGGATAGCTTGGTGGTGATAAGGGGAACGCCAAGATATATGACAGGGAGTTTGCCTCTCTTGAACCCAAGAATATTCTGGATACCCTGAACAGTATTTTCCTGAGCAGCGCAAATGAACATCTCACTTTTATCTGAGTTGGGAGATAGACCCGACAAGGTACCAAAAGTATTGAGACACTCTTGTATAACTTGGATGGATTTAATGTCTGCTTTGAAAAAAAGGAGATCATCCGTAAACCCAAACATCACAGTTCTAGACTTCTCACATTTCCAGTGGTACTAAAATTTAGGGTTAGACCGAGTCTTGATATCAATAATACCATTCAGGATTTCCATCCCCAGGACAAAGAGATAGGGCGAGAGAGGGAATAAGTATTCCATTTAGAATAAGTATTCTAAATCTTTAAAATATTTATTCTAATACATAAATTTTTAAAGTATCGTATTCTATCAGAAATTTTAAAATTGGGAAAGTATGATTTATAAGAAGTCCAAAAGGTGTCCGTATATGACTGAAAGCAAAATTAGAGAGTTCTTTATCATGAGTCACGTATTATGAGTAAATTAATTAAATTTAAAGTGTCTATTATATTTGGGTTGGGTTGGTGCTTTTGGCAAGTTAGATTTTGTCATGGCTGCTCATGAGCCACATGTATAGATTACCTTGTGGAAGAGATAATAACTTGTATAAGATGGACATACCGATTTGATCTTGAGGATTGAATCAGCATCATCAAGGGAGACTTGATCAACCTCTGAGCGGATACGATGTTGCCACTCAGGGTGTAGAGCCAGCAGCATCAAGCACCATGAGGCGGCCACGGCAGTGGACTCGTGGCCAGCAAAGTAAATGTTCTTACAATTGTCAACTATGAATGATCTCTTCGAGGTGGATGAGTGCGTCTTCCTCAAATTACCACCCTCATCTTGCAGGGCCCCATCCAATATCAGCTGCAACAGGTCCTTGTCAGCTGAGCCTGTCCCGCAGCATTCTTCCACTCTTTCTTCAACTGCCTTCCAAATCAATCTCTCTATTTCTTTCTCCAATGACCTTATCTCCATCTGACACTTGGGGTTGAGGAATCTGCAACATTTTCCCCCCTTATTATATATTTCCCTTCCAAATTAAGGAGAAATATACAACGTATGATAAGTAGATACCTGAAGCTGGACCGCCTGAAAAGAAAGCCTTGGTTGGAAATGAGCTTCTGAAGAGTCCTAAGCTTGAGGAATATGTCCTTGCCTTTTGAATAAGAGCTCCCAAAGCAAGCCCTTGAGATGACTTCCGCAGACATGGTCCTTAAATCCTCGCCAACCTCTATCTCTGCTGCTTCACCATCACCTTCAGCTTCAGTAATGCACGCCTCCCATTTCCTCAGCAGAGGTTCTGCTGCCTCTCTCATTAACTCCACCATCCCCTGCCATATCAATTAATTTCAATTTATTCTCTCCCGTGGGTTCACCACGTGTAGATTTAACTGGCGATCTCTCTCTCTCTCTCAACATATATATATATATATATATATATATAAATGACATGGCTTTTATGAGATTGTGTTACATGATATAATAATAGAATCACTCTTTGACTTGAAAAAACTAGTACGTACACTAAGTATATCTTTTAAACTATCATGGTTTTAGAATCACTTGTACAAATGTTTTATATAAAATGTCAACCCAGTAAAAAGCAAATGATGACACTATAGCTTAATGCTCACTAACTTATAACATTAGATCCACTAGCTAGAAAGTATTTTCTGATAATTTTAATCATGTATCTGAAATAAAATTAGTTATACATATCCTGAAAAATTGAAATACATTTAAAATTTACCCAAAAATCTATCTCAAAATTCTGAATAATGGTTGGTGATACTTCACACACGCCGCATGCACTGCTGGCCACATGTAATGCACACCCACAATCCCCGTACTGTTAGGATTTTTTGGTCACTTTCGTGTGAAAAATAGCCAAAATGAATAAAGGCACGAGCGGTTGCATTTGAGCGAAGTGTAATAATGGCCGAAGTCACCAATTAAGACATAAGGACTTTAAATTAAAGGGACGAGGACTTTGCAAAATGGATGAAATGTTTAACAAGGGCCGAGGACTTTGAATAATGGATGAGGATTCTGATTAAAGGACGAGGACTCTAAGTGGTAGTTGAAGATATCATCTGTTGATCGATGACACCAAGTTGCGGCCAAGGACATCAAGTAACGCTCGAGGATATGGGATAATGTCCAAGGACTCTGGTCAACGCCTGGGGATTGTAACACCTACAACGTTTGTTCAAGCAATTTTTCAGAAGGGGAAGTTAACTTTCAAAACTAATAGCTGATTTGTGGAGTATGTCAACTTTTTCCGATAAGATGACACTTAGCAAAGTTGGTGGCAGATTGTAGAGTTGGTAAGTTTTACAGTACACACAACCTGCCTATTGGGTAGGCGGTTGCTCGGTTAAATTTGTATATATATGCATGTTGGACATGCAACGAAATACAAGCTTGCAAGTGAGTAAGCTAAGTGAAGAGACGTGAGAAGAGATAAACACGTAAGAGAGAACACAATGAGTAACCATTTTATTCTTGTATTTTTTGATTTCGTTTCTATTATCAGTTCTCCAAGAGCTTGTGTAGCCAAAAGAAATTTTTGTAACCAACACTCATATAGTGAAATTGCTTGTGGACGAAATGTCACTTGTTTTTTCCTCTTATTTTAGAAGAGGATTTTTTATGTAAAATTTATGTGTCCATTCTTACTCTCTCATTACTTTGCGGTGTGTGTTTGTGTGTCAATCACTCTTATCCAACTCAGTTTCACTGATATTGTCCGATCGGCCATTATCTTCCCCAACAAGTGGCATCAGAGAGAGGTTCTTTGGATCAGTGTTAAACTTTGTTGAAATCAATAGAGATAGGAAACAAGATGATTTGTTTGAATGGTACAAACTACGACACTTAGAAGAGTAAGAAGGCCGACTTGCTATTTGTAAAGACAATGTATCTTCCTGTGTTCACGGTACAAAAGCCCGAGGCGAAGTTAGAGGAAAAGTGGGGCTTTGAGCACAAGTAGGTTTGCGGTTACATCCAACAGTTTGTGGACAACAATATGTATAATCACATTCAAAATGAGACAGATGCGAAAACATTGTGGGAGAAGCTAGAAACTCTATATGCTTCTAAAACTAGCAATAATAAATTATTTCACTTGAACAAATTGATGCAAGTAAAATATAAGGAGGGAACACCAGCTACCAGCCACCTAAAGGAATTTCATGGGTGTGTTGATCGATTAAATGCATGGGCATCAAGTTTGAAGACAAAGTGTTGGGACTATAGCTCCTCACGACCCTGCTGGACTCCTGGGAGGTGATACTGATTACCATTGCCAATATCGCTCCAAATGGCATGGTGACCCTTGAGATGACAAATGGAGCTGTGCTGAATGAGAAAATGAGACACCGATCGTAGGCTTCTTCCTCCTATCAGCACTTGGATCTATTGGTCATGGAGTCCTGGGGAAGAAGTAAAGGGCGTGGCCCAAAATTTAGAAAAAAATGGCGGAGCAAGTCTGGTTCAAGGTATTAGAACCTTAAGTGCTACTATTATGACTAGAAAGGTCACATTAAGAAGTATTATTATAAGTTGAGGCATGATAATAACGGAGAAGGAAAGGAGAACAAAACTAAAAATGGATGAGGTAAGGAGAAGGCCTCGATCTCAATTGTCACTGGAGGAGACCTCCTGTTAACTTGTGATATGAATGATGTGGTGAATGTGGTTGAGCAGGAGATTGACTGGGTAATAGACACTGGAGCATCGCTACACATCACGTCTCGGAGGGGGCTATTTTCATCTTACATTCTGGGTGATTTTGGAGTGTTGAAAATAGAAAAGAAGAAGACGTCAAGGGTAATTGGTTGTGGTGATGTATCTCTCGTCACTAACAATGGGACCCGACTACTGTTGAGGGACGTTCAGCATGTCCCTGACATTCGTATTAACATAATCTCAGCAGGCAAATTGGATGATGAGGGTTTTTGTAACATCTTTAGCGAATGGCCATATAAATTGACTAAAGGATCTCTAGTCGTTGCCCGCAAAAGAAAGGTGTCCGAACTATATGTGTTGCAAGCCTTTGTTGCGGCCAGAGAAGTAGATGTTACTAGTAGTGAGGGGTCCACTAATTTGTGGCACCATCGCCTAGGCCACATGAGTGAAAAGGGAACAAGCAATTTGACCAAAAAGGGCCTAATTCTAGGAGTAAAGAAAATTGCCTCAAGACTTGTCCTCACTGTATTGCTGAGAAATAACATCAAGTATCAATCCGAGGAGACTCGTCCTCCAAGAAGGTTGGGTTACTTGAGCTGGTACACAATGATGTGTGTGGGCCATTCAAGGAGAAGTCATTCAGAGGTGCACAATATTTTATCTCGTTCATTAATGATTGCTCAAGGAAACTGTGGATGTACCCACTTAAGACTAAGGATCAAGTTCTCAGAGTATTTGAGCATTTTCATGCTCTAATTGAATGACAGACTGAAAGAAAGCTAAAGTGCATCCGAAGTGACAATAGTGGATAGTACATTGGGACATTTGATACCTACCGTCGGTCTCATAAAATTCGATATCAGAAAACTCCACCGAAGATGCCTCAGTTGAATGGGGTGGCTGAACGAATGAACCAAACATTGATGGAGAAAGTTAGATGTATACTATCTGAGGCAAAACTCTCCAGAACATTCTAGGTAGAGGCCTTAAGAATTGCAGCCTATGTCATCAATAGATCACTGTTTGGACCATTAAATAGATAAGTCCCAGAAAAATTATGGCTCGAAAAAGAAGTATCTTATGACTACCTCCGAGTGTTTGAGTTCAAGACATTCGTTTACGTTCCAAAGGATGAAAGAACAAAGTTAGAACCAAAGATAATGCAATATATCTTCCTGGGCTATGGAGAATATGAGTTAGGATTCAGACTGTATGATCCGATTGAGAAGAAACTTCTTAGGTCAAGGAACGTGTTGTTTGTAGAGGATAAAACTATTGATGACATCAGCATAGAAAAGAAGGATGTGTCTGGAACCGACCAGACTAATAAGATAAATGCTAATATTATCCGACCGACACCTCTTTGTCAAGTAGACGGCCAAAGTGTTGCCGAAGAAGATGATACGGAGATACCAGCGTCGAATGAAAACAACAATGATGTCACTCCTCAGCTGGTCAAGGAGATTGTTGTCCAACGATCCTCTAGGGAACGACGACCATTTGTTCATTTATCAGCTAGTGAGTATGTTTTATTCACCGATGGAGGAGAGCCAGAGAGCTTTAAGGATGTTATAGAAGGTGAACATAGTACAGAATGGAAGGAAGTCATGCAAAATGAGATGAGCTCATTATATGAGGATCATACGTTCGAGTTGGCTAAATTTCTAAAGGGGAAGAGAGCCTTGAAGAACAAATGGGTCTTCCATTTGAAGACAGAGGAAAGTACCTCAAAACTGAGGTATAGGGCAAAGCTGGTGGTGAAAGGTTTCAACCAGCGTAAAGGGGTTAATTTTGGTAAAAGTTTTGCCCCTATTGTAAAAATGTCCTATATTCGAGTGGTGCTTGGTTTGGCCGCTATCCTTGATTTGGAAGTAGAGCAGTTAGATGTTCGGACCGCATTTTTTCATGGTGACTTTGAGAAGGAAATTTATATGGAATAGCCAAAGGGATTTAAGGTCAAGGGGAAGGAATGATTGGTGCGTCATTTGAGGAAGAGCCTGTACGAGTTGAAATAGACTCCAAGACAATGGTATAAGAAGTTCGAGTCTGTCATGGTCGGTCAAGGATCCCAAAAGATTATTTCGGACCACTGTATGTTTGTGTAGAAATTCTCGAAGAATAACTTCGTCATTCTGCTACTCTATGTAGACGACATGTTGATCGTCGGGCAAAATAATACTCGGATTATAGAGTTAAAGAAACAGTTTTGGCAGTCCTTTGCCATGAAGGATTTGGGCCCGGTGAAGTAAATTATGGGTATCAAAATATTTTACGACTGTAAGGCAAAGAAATTATGGATGTGCTACGAGAGCTAGATTGAGAAAGTACTCCAGCGCTTCAAAATGGAAAAGTTTAAGTCAATGAGCACCCTACTAGCCAACCATTTTAGATCGAGCAATAGGTAGTGTCCGATCTCGGATGATAAAAATGCTGCCATGAGAGGTGTACATTATTCGTCAGCTGTAGGTAGCTTAATGTATGTTATGGTGTGCACAAGGTCAGATTTTACACATGCTGTTGATACTGTTAGTCGGTTCCTGTCAAACCCTGCAAAGGAGTATTGGTCAACAGTGAAGTAGATATTTAGATATATCTGAGGGACTTACAAGATATGAGCCTGTGCTTTAAAAGTGACAAACCTCTTTTGGTCGGATATACGAATGCTGACATGGCCGGCGATATTAACTCTCGAAAATCCACTTCGGGATATCTGGTTAAGTTCATTGGAGGAGCTGTTTCTTAGCAGTCAAAACTACAGAAATGTGTCACCCTATCAACCACTGAGACCGAATTTATCGCAGTGATAGAAGCAAAACAAGGAGGTGTTGTGGATGAAGAAGTTCATCCAATAATTAGGCTTCAAGTAGGAGAAGTATGTGGTACTTTGTGACAGTCAATGTGTCATACATCTCTATAAGAACTACTCATTCAATTTGAGATCGAAACATAATGATGTTTGATATCATTGGGTGAGAGATACGGTTGACATGGGATAGCTGTCACTGGAGAAAGTTCAAACTGAAGAAAATTGGTCAAACATGACGACCAAAATACTATCTAAGGGAAAGCTTGAAGCCTAATACAGTATGGACTGACAAATTGATTTTGTTCCTCTACGGTCATGAAGGAAAGTTTGTTAAAATTTTTTGGTCACTCCCGTGTGAAAAATGGCAGAAATGAATAAAGGCATGAGCACTTGCGTTTGACCGAAGTACAATAACGGCCGAATTCACTAATTAAGGCATGAGAACCTTAAATTAAAAGGACCAAATCTTTAATAAGGGCCAAGGACTTTGAATAATGGACGAAGATTCCGATTGAAGGATGAGAACTCTAAGTTGTAGCTGAAGATATCAGCTGTTGATCGAGGACACCAAGTTGTGGCCAAGGACATCAAGTAATGCTCAAGGACATGGGATGATGTCTGAGAATTTTGTTAACGCCTAGGGACTGTAACACTTGTAACATCTATGCAAGCAACTTTTCAGAAGGGAAAGTTGACTTTCAGAGCTAGTAGCTGATTGGCAAAGTAGGTCAACTTCTCCCAATAGGATGTCACTTAGCAGAGTTGGTGACAGGTTGTATAGTTGGTGGCAGGTTTTGCAATACACGCAACCTGCCTATTGGATAGGTGGCTGCCCAATCAAATTTGTATATATATGTTTGCTGGGCATGCAACGAAATACAAGCTTGCAAGTGAGTGAGCTAAGTGAAGAGAAGTGAGAAGAGAGAAATACGTAAGAGAGAATATAAGGAGTAGCCATTTTACCCTTAATTTTTTTGCTTTTATTTCTATTCACAACTCTCCAAGGGTTTGTGTAGTCAAAAGGGGTTTTTGTAACCAACACTCATATAGTGAAATTGTTTGTGGATGAAGTATCCCGTAGTTTTTTTCTCTTAATTTAGAAAAGAATTTTTCACATAAAAATTGTGTATTCATTCTTGCTCTCTCTCATTACTTTGTGGTGTGTGTTTGTGTGAGGTCCCAAAATCAAAGTAAAATATTGCTACTTAAAAACCAGAGTGTTTTGATTTCGACTTAAATAAGAGTGGCCTTACTCCACTGGAAGACTGGAGCAAATGGTGATCGAAATGTTGACTGGTGTCAAGACATTGACCGGCGTCAAAATATTGACCAATGTCGAGATGTTGACCATCGTTAAAATGTTGACCGGTTTCAAGACATTGACCGACGTTAAGATGTCGATTGGAAGGTTGACCAAAGGGTTGACCGACTTTTAGAAATATTGACCGACCTTGAATAAGAAAAAAGAAATGTTGGCTGGCTTTGAATAAAAGTTGGCCGAGTAAGAAGCGTTGACTGAAAAAGTTGACCAATAGAAAGGTTGACCGACTTTAAGGAAATTGTTGACCGACTAGAATTGGCTACCGAATTCAGAAGACAAGGGCCAACTTTGTTGTTAGATCCCAACTAGATCTCAATCTGATCAG
>JAOVVI020018446.1:0-10354 GCA_028571085.2 Nepenthes alata
GTGTTGGGGCATATTGTGCCTTTCATTTGGTATCAGAGAAGTATCCTGATTCGTGACCCCAATCAGATGTATACTAGACAATCACTGTCCGTCCCTCCCTATTTTGATGGGAGCAATTATGTGTACTGAAAAGTACGTATGAGAACGTTTCTCAAATCAATAGATGAGCGAGTCTGAGTTAGTTGCCAAATTGGGTGTACTCCACCCAGTAGGACCACTGATGATGAACCAAAAGTATTATCTTTGTGGACTAAAGAGGAACTTGATACATGTAATTGGAATAGTAAGGGGTTACACGATATCTTTATGGCCATTTTGTTTTAAAAAATTTAAACGTATTTCTATGTGTGAGATATTGAAAGAGACTTGGGACATTCTTAAAATTACCCACGAATGAACTAAACTTGTTAAAAACTCTAATTTATAGATGCTCATAACTAAGTTTGAAGAAATTCGGTTGAAAGATGATGAGATATTTGATAAATTTTATGCAAAATCAAATGACATTGTTAATTCTATCTTCAATTTAGGAGAACGGATTTTTAAAAATAGAATTATCTGAAAAATTCTGTGATCTCTACCTGAACGATTAGGCCAAATGTCATTACGATTGAAGAGAATAAAGACCTTAATAAATTAAAAATTAAAAAACTAGTTGGGTCCCTTCAAACGTATGAACTCTTCTCCAATCAAAAAGAAACAAATCAATTGCTCTAAAAACTGTAAAAGAAGAGCAAGATCGTCACTCGGATAAAGAGTCATATAGTGATGGGGACTTTACTATATTTGTCAAAAAAATTAAAAAAATTCTTCAAAAATAAGAATAACAAATGAACTTTCAAAAGTAATGATCAACTCATAAGTCCACTAAGAAAGAGAAAAAAAAATCAAAGACTTCAAAAGTAAGAAATCGCAAGAAATCCAACGCCATGAATACAATAGTTTCAGTTGTCCAAATTTTAAGCGTTAGAAAAAAAAGGTTTAAATGTATCTCTAATAGATGATAAACATAATGAAAATCAAGATAAAAAATCTTCAGAAGATGACAAAGTAAATTATATGGCTTTCATGACTTCCATTATAAATTGCGATGAAGTGACTAGTGAAAAATTAGAACAATTGGAGTCTTCTCGTGATGAATTCGATAATAAATTTGATGGCCTGCAAGAGGGTTATGGTAAAATATTTCAGGAATGCTTAAAAGTCAAGAAGCTCAACAAATTCCTAAATGAAAAATTAACTGAGACAGAGAAGGGCAACGCAGAACTCACAACAAAATTGGAATGGTTCACTATTGAACATCGCCAATTAGAAATAACGAATGAGTCTTTATGAACTAAGATAAAATCCTTGAAATCAGAACTTGAAAATGTTTAAAATGATATTACGAAGTTCTCAAGCGGAACTAAAAAATTAGATTACATGTTAGGATTGGGAAAGCATGTAGGAAATAAAAAGGGATTCGGCTATATTGAGAATGCATCTAAATGTGGTGAACATTCCAAACCTATCTTTGTTCCGGTTAAAAAACCTCTCCACCAAATTATGAGTTCCCCAAAAATTTCTAAAACCTTATCTAAATGTGCTGAAAATCACATTGGGCCTAAATCCATGCCTAAACTCAATAATAAAATATTTGCAAGTCAACCCGCAAGATCCTTACAAACACTTGAATCTCATACTTGTTTTCGATATGTATATAGAAAATCAAATACTGTCTCTAAATTTGTGCCTACATGACACGTATGTGGACAAATTAGGCACATTCGTTTCCATTATCACACCATAAATTTGCTGTATAATTAAAGACAAGGGGCCAAAATGAAAAACTTAGTTAATCATATTCAACAGTTAAACAACCATGTGAAAAGATTAGATCGAAAGGCTAATTTGCGAAGAAAAATATGGGTAAAGAAGAGCGATCTAAAATCAATCCCGAAAATTTACCTATATAAAGTTGCACATATTGTCCTAAAAGTTAAAAATCATTCACTGCGGTATCTAGACAGTGGGTATTCAAGACACATGTGTGGCAATAAAATCATATTTTCCTATCTGGTTGACCATCCCGATGGGACGGTCGTTTTTTGTGATGGAGCGAAGGCTCCTATCCTTGGAAAAGGGTTGATTAATTTTTTAGGGTTCTCAAAACCGTGTGATGTCCTGTATGTTTCCGGTTTTAAATCAAACCTCTTGAGTATTAGCCAACTATGTGATTAGAACTTTGAAGTAAGATTCTTGCAAGACAAATGCTGCATTTATGATACTAAGGGCTCTATCGTGCTGGAAGGGAGGAGAACCCTCGATAATCTCTACGGGATAGGGCCAGGTCCCGTTTTAGAATGTAACCCCGCTAAAGTCGACTCTGTTGAATTGTGGCATTAACTGTTAGGCCATTTGAACTTTAAAACTTTGGCCAAAATATCTAAGAAAAACCGTTTTGAGGGCCTTCCAAAATTATCTAATATCAAACACTACGTGTGCGGCCCCTATCAACTCGGTAAACAAACCAGAGCCAACCATCCATCTTTTGGCAACATTTTGACCTCTCTTCCCCTTAAGCTGATTCACATGGATCTTATGGGACCTTCTAGAATCGAGATCTTAGGGGGTAAAAAATATATCCTTGTGATTGTAGATGATTTTTCTAGATACTCTTGGAATGACCTCGTTTGTAAAAAATCCGACACTTTTAATCACGTAAAGATACTATGCAAGAAACTTCAAAACGAAAAAGGGTTGTCTATTGTGAGATTACGTTGTGATCACATAAAGGAGTTTGAAAATTTCAACTATGATAATTTTTGTAGTGGGGAAGATATACAACTTGAATTCTCTGCTCTTATAACACCACAACAAAATGGGATCATAGAATGTAAAAATCGTGTCATTTATGAAATGGCGAGAACCATGATGAAAGGCAAAAAGGTTGTCATATACTTTTGGGGGAAGCTGTTAGCACGGCCTGTCACATAATCAACCTGGTTTACCTAAGACCCAGAATGGATAAGACACCCTACGAACTCTGGAAAGGAAAGAAACCAAATCTGAAGTACTTTTGCATTTTCGGAAGCGAATACTTCATCCTATGTGACAGAGAAAATCCAGGTAAGTTTGATTCTAGAAGCGATAAAGAGATATTCTTCAACTAGTCTAGCCTATCGAGTTTACAATTTTTGTACTCAAACCGTTATGAAATTCATTAATGTTGTTGTGAATGATATCCCTAATGAGCAAAATGAAACTCATGATTATCCAAATAAAGAGGATGATCAAGACTCAGTATATGTTGATATTCCACAAGCAACTTCTAATGACATTCCTATAAAGGAACCTTCTGCCAGGGTAAAGCTAAATAATCCAAAAGACCTCATGTGGGGAGATATGAGTGAAGGTATGAGGCTGCACCCCCGTATTCTAAGCATGCTCACCTATACCTGTTATGTTTCTTACATTGAATCCAAAAAGGTTGAAGAGGCATTGTCCGATGAGTACTGGACAAATACCATGTATGAGAAATTAAATCAATTTATGAGAAATGACGTATTGTCCTTGGTTCCCCGACCTACACATACAAATATCATTGGGACCAAATGGATATTCAAAAATAAAACCGATGAAAATGAAAATATCATCCGTAATAAAGTGTGACTTGTTGCTCAAGGATATACACAGGTAGAGGGCACTGATTATGATGAGACTTTTGCTCCTGTGGCTAGTCTCGATCTATCCGTATCCTTCTGTCGGTTGCTTGTACCATGGTATTTAAATTATATTAAATGGATGTGAAAAGTGTCTTCCTCAATGGTCTCATTCAAGAGTAAGTCTATGTAGAGCAACCAAAGGGATCTGTAAATCCTGCCTTTTCAGATCATGTGTACAAACTGAAAAAGGCTATATACGGACTTAAGCCAGCTCCCAAAGTTTGGTACGAGCATCTCACCTTATACCTTTGTGCTCATGATTTTGTTTGGGGCAGTGTTGATAAAACCTTATTTGTAAAAATGACTGAAAAATGTATGTTGATAGCCCAAGTTTATATTGATGACATTGTCTTTAGTACTACTGTTGACTCCCATGCTCATTCTTTTGCTGACTGCATGGCCTCAAAATTCGAAATGAATATGGTCAGAGAACTTGCATACTTTCTCGGTTTACAAATTTGGCAACTTTTTCACGATAGTTTTATCTCTCAAGCAAAATATGCCAAGAATATTGTAAAACATTTCCATCTTGACAACTCCAAACATACCAGGTCACCCATGAGCACTACATCAAAACTGGATCGTGATCTTGTAAGAAAGAGCGTATATCCAACTCTCTATAAAAGTATGATCGGCAGTCTTTATACTTAACTGCTAGCCGACCCAACATTGTATTTAGTATCGGTGTCTGCGCTCGATATCAATCTGATCCTAAAGAGTCCCATTTAAGTACAGTTAAGCGTATCATTCGATACATCAATGAAACTTCCAATTATGGGATTTACTTCTTTAACAACTCTAATTTATCTTTGGCTAGATATTCAAATGCCGGTTGGGTTAAAAATATTGATGATCGTAAAAGTACATCCGGTAGATATTTCTATGTAGGCTCCAACTTGGTGGCTTAGATGAGTAAGAAATAAAATTCTATCTCCTTATCTACTACAGAAGCCGAATACATTCCGTAGGAAGCTGCTGTATGCAACTCTTGTGGATGAAATAAATATTTCTTAATTACGGTATTATTCAGGACACTATGACTATTTATTATGACAATACTAGTGTTATTAATATTTTAAAAAATCTTGTTAAGCACACATGAACTAAATATATTGATATTCGGTATCATTTTATTCGTGAGCTCATGAAAACTCGAGTCATCTCTCTTGAATATACTCCGACCGACACTTAACTAGCTGATATCCTCACTAAGCCTTTGGATAGTGTGCACTTTGAATTATTGAGAATGGTCATCGGTGTGTGCTCGCCTCTTGAGGAATAAATTTTATTTTTTAAAAAACTAAAATAAAATAAAATAAAATAAAAAGGCAGCAAATAACGCGGGCTTTCTCTCGCTCTCGTTGTTTTCCTTTTTTTTAAATAATAAAAAAACATAAAAAAAGCAACAAAATAAACCCCTATCAATTAGCGACTGTCTCTGTCTCTTGTTGTCTTCCTCACTCAAAAACCCTCACAGCTCCACAACCCTAGCGCCGTTCGCCCGTTTTTCTCTCTTGTGTTCCCTTTTCAGCTTGTCATACTGTAGATCGGCCTCCTCTCTTGCTTCTCTGAGCCGCAATTCAGGTAATTCCTCTTCTCTTCCGGTTTTCCTTTTTTGCTCTTTGTCTCACCATTAATGGCATTCGTCAACGACCTCGTCTCATGTCTGTTTCCTCGCTCTGGTGAGTCCGTGGGCTGTACTGATTCTATTGCCGGGATTCGAACCTAGGTGACCTAGGTGAAAGCCAGGTATCCTAGCTGACTGGTTCCGTTTACTCTACGTCTCATCGCTGTGGGTAGGCCTCCGGTGTGGCGGCACGCTTGTTTGTCGTCTGCGCCGAGCCTTACCCAATTGTCGGTTTGCTACAGCGTCATCTGCCTGTGCTGGGCTACTGGCATTGTGCCCATGATGGGCTGTCGACAGCGGCTCGTGTTCTTGTGTATCACACGGGTTTGTGTTTTCTGTACCAATGTGCTCTGTTTTCTTGCTTGTATCTTTTGAAATGTCAGTCCTACAAAAATAACTTTCCAAGAAATCTTCTGATAAACGCTCCCATCTGAGCAAACAATTTGATCCAGACAGCTTTCTTAGTGATGCCCCTGCGTCGCTGTTTGCCTCCCAGATGTCCTAGCGGCAACTGTCCATTGAGTGTGAAGTTGTCCTCGCTCTCCTTGACCCCGCCATCTCGTCGTTGTTCACTGACCGACACTAGGTGCCCATCATCACTAATTTGATTGCTCTGATTCCTTTCCTCGTTCAAAAATTTTACTCTAATATTCATGATTTTTCTTTTAACACCTTCTCTACGTTCGTGAGAGAGAGTCACCTCCGGATTATCCCGGACGTGCTCTCCGTCACTTTGGGCATCCCTCGTGTTGCTCATCCTAACTATCCCTTTCATGGCCGGTCCCTCCCTCGACCTAATGATGTCGCCTCCTTCCTTCACGGATCTCTCATCTCCTAGAATGGACGTACTTTTAAAACCAAGCTCCTTAATCCTCAACATTTGGTTGTGAGCCGGATTATGTTGACGAATCTATTTTCGGTTTCTCATTTCTCCTCCATTCCCTTCAATAAAGGTCATTTCTTTTCGCTCTTCTTAGTGGACGGTCGATTGACCTTCCGTTCCACTTGTGCATTCTCATGCTCGCCCACTTCAACTCCAAGAAAGGTGACAACCTCCAGCACGGTTGTCTCATTCAGTGTCTCCTTGTCGCCTTAGGTATTCAGTGTCCAGACCTTCCCCGCACATCTCTTGGCAGGCCTATTACTCATTCCACTTTTGAGAAGAGTTGCTCTCACACTCGTCGGCCTTCCCCCTCCTCCGATGATTTTCTAGATGATTCTTGTCCCGTGGCTCCCTCCTCTCCAGACATGACCGGGCCATCTACTCTAGGCCCCTCGTGTCTCTTTCGCTCTGCTACCTCTACCTCATCGTGTACTCTGGGCTTTCTCTCCCGCATCTCCTAGCAACTGGCCTGCCTGTCCACCTTCCATGAGCAGTTGGCATCCTTGCTTCAGTAGGTGGCGGAGACTCAGGCTCTGTTTCGGTCTGAGATCCTTGAGCATCTCCACTATCGGCTTCATGTGCAAGAGGATCGATTCTTTTCTCCAACGACATCGGCTCCTCGTTCGTCTTCTTCTAGGCGGTCCCTTTGGTGATCTCTTTGAGCGACGCCCCTTCGTCATTCGTGACAAAAAGGGAGAATGGTAATGTAAGGGGGAGTTTCTTTCTACGAGGGGAGTTTCTTTTTCTTCTTGAGAGGAGGAGATGTCTTCCATTTAATTATATGATTCTAACTGTTTTTATTTTTCATTTACTTATATGATTACAACTGTTTTTGTTTTACTATTCTTTCTCATTATTGTTGTGGTTGAATCTTATTGGTTCCTTGGTTGCTATTGTTACGTATATCTGCGAATATTCTACTTTATTTCTGTACTAACTATGGGTGCAGGCACTGCAGCTCTATTTGGCCTGCAACAATTCGGTAGTATCTTAAATACTTTATTGCGTTATGTTTTGTATCGATTGTATCTTGGTATCAATTTTGATGTACACGGGTTCTATCTCGGTGATGTCTAAATCAATATATATCATATATTTTTGTTTATTATTTTTAAGGGGTTTTATCACGGAATTGTCAAAGGGGAAGATTATTAGTCATTTTGTGTATTGGTATATTCCATGACCATATGGGAGAATTCGTTATTTGCGACATCATTCTTTCATGGTAGAGTTTTATCAGTTTCATGCTTGAAAGTCATACGCATCACATCCTCAGCGTTCCCACCTCCCTATCCTCCATTCCGTCCTCCCTGGGTGTTGCGCTCGATGGGCACCCGAGGCACCAACATGCACACTTCTCTAAATTGGGCACTCAATAAGCACCAACGGCACCACTTAGGTGTGGTTTCCAAAATCGGGCGCTCGATATGCGCCCGAGGCACCACCTAGGTGTGTTTTTTAGAACCGGGGTGCTCAATGAGCACCTGATCTGCGAGGGAAAATCGGGGCACAAAATCACCCGAATCTTATCTTGCGCTTATTGTGACTTTTGGTATATATCATTTATTGTATATCTGAGATAGTTGTTATTGCCCTTTTTAATTTATTATCACTTGTTGGATATTTGGCTCACCCATATTTTTTATTGGGTCTAAATTGAATTAATTATATAGAGCTAGTAGGTGATAGTATTTTAGTGCAGGACTTTCAGTTATAGAGGATTTTAAAGGTTAGTTGCTATCATATCAGTGGAGAACACCTCAGATGCATTTTAATAGGTTTGATAATTTATTTTTGGGTTGGGACTCATAAATTGAGAAGTTTTATTTTAGTGAATTTTGTTCGATATGTAATTAAAATAATGAATATATTTATTGCGTCTCCAGATTCGTAGTTGTCGTACGGATTATGGAGGCTTCGAATTTCTAAGCACGTGGTAGCGTTAGGACGAGGGTCCGATCTCCGTATCTCTTAACCTAAAATCTGTACAACACAATCAACAAACAAGAGGTCAGAGATCCGGCGGGATTTCTCTCACCACGGCCACCCCGACGCATAAGTCAGCAAGCTCCCGCAATAAATAGAGAGGTCACACGTGCTTTGGGGGGTGTGAGGATATATATATATGCTAATGATGCGTAGGCAATGTTTATGCTTTAGAGTGGAAAATGCAATGAGCAGGTAATAAAAGTCCTGGCTTCCTTAATGCACCGCAATGAGTGGCTCACTCTCACTGCCTTTGTAGGCGTTGGGATTCGAATGTTTAGTGATGAGGACTTGCACAAGACTCCAAGGTCCTAAATCCTTATAAATCTGATCGTTTCTCTTTTTGCTCTCTATAATTGTCTTAACGATAGGAAGGAGGCACAGAGTTCCAAAGGCCAAAAAGGGATCGAGAATTTGAGAGCTTTTCCAACCCCTTGCTCTGTGGGAGGAAGGAGCTTTTATAGGCTCCTTCCCAGTGGACGTCGGGCACAAGAATGCCCGTTGTTTGGGCTCTGTGGCCGATGGTCGCTATCATAGTGCACCGGTCATCTCGACTATCATTTTGCGGTAGCTGGCAAGCTCATGGGCGCTATCGTCCACGCCTGATTTTCCTTCGAACAGGGATTGGGCGGCTGCTTGCGGGCAGCCACCTGAGTCGCTACTGCAGGCTTGACCATGCTCTCATTGGGTGGCTTGTCCCCCCTCCTGGCAGCTCATTAAAGTGCTGTAGGGTTTTTATCTTCTACCGCAAGCTGGATGTCACATGGGCGCCTTGCGCAATGGGCTGGGCCTCTGTCGATCGTGGGCCTTGACACGGGACCCAACACTAGCCCCCCATGCTTGCGCCCACTAATGGTCGGGCCAAGCATGTACCTTGGGTCTGTGCTGCGGCCCATCAGTCTTTCTTGAGGTGACTACGCAGGCTGTTCTGCTATTGATGTGATACGACGCTATGATCAGTAGGATTCGCACACCAAGGGCTGCGTCTGATTAGGGGTCTTTCCTGTTTCATGAAAGACGTTCATTGGTGGTCGCACCGTGCTGAGCGAGAGAGGGGCACTCATTTGGCCCATAAATAGCAGGGCTCCCGAGTGAGTGGGATGTATCCGCTGATCACCTTTGGTGAAAGCAATGAGGAGGTGCTGGCTCATCCTGTCCTTAGCAAGAGTCTGAGAAGGAGTTAGATGGATTAGCTGGACGCCCAAAATTCTTGATGAAAGCAGCTCTAACCCTCGTGGTGCAACTGGCTCCCCATACTAACGAGGGTGGCTCAGCCACTTTGCTGTCGTCGTGTGCCTCTCTCTGGGTTGTGGCTCGCTTGAAGCGAGGTGGGGTCATGGCGGAACCTCTGCGGGGATGCTTCCCGCTGGCGGAGGGCACTGCTCACCATCCCCAACTCGCTGAGCTCGAGCACTGACCCTAGAGGGGGCAGATACCGAAGGCTCGCTGAGGGAATTGTAGGGATTTTCCCTACTTCACCCGAGTGCTTTCGGCATCGGTGCTGATCCCATCGTGGTGGAGCGAGCTACGGCGGGCACCATCGCGGGTTGGTGCTCCTTGTGGCTACCTCTGTTTCCTTGGTGACTGCCATCGTCGACTTTGACCGTGGGGCTAGTTGTGCTCGAAGTCTACGAGGTGGAGTCTCAACCCGCTGGGGAGCCTTTCGCACATTCCATCGTCGAGGTGTTTGCGGATGCTGCTCCGAAAATGGCGGGCGACGTTCTCGATCTTGGCGACCCAGCTGGATCACGCGCATCCGTGCTCGCGCCAACATCGGAGACAGGGGGTCCTTTGGACCCGATTGTTATCTTCATGGAGCCCATTTTGGAGGGTGGGATTCTCGTGGACATAGCTTCACCATCGGAGGGAGGAGTGGGGCTGGCCGCGGATCCGCCAGAAGCTAGTGTGGGGGCAATTGAGGCGTCTTCGGGGTTTGAACCCCCGAGCGCTCCTACGGTTGCACCCTTCCCGCCAGCTTGGCTCCGACGGCTAAAGGAGAGGAGCCTGAGGAAGGGGCTCCACCAACCGATTCTGCATACTCTCTGAGTGCTACTCCCACTCAGGTACAGCCACTTGGATCTGTCCTTTCCCTGTTGTTACATGTTTTAAAGGTTCCTCTAATGACTTCTTCTTGCAGGCTTTTGGTGATACCAG
>JAOVVI020018447.1:0-10353 GCA_028571085.2 Nepenthes alata
ATAAAGTAAGAGCAAATAATTAACAACAAAATTAAAAAAGAAAAAAAATTAGGAACACACATGCGGCTGAATTGTGAAAAATTCATCTGATACACACTCAATTAGTTGTTATCTAATTTATGGACAAGCATGAATCCTCAACTCTATGTTTGGTTTAACCTTAATGAGAAAAATTATAAAAAATTATAAAAGAGTTCAGAATAACTCTTTTATCAAAATTGAGAGGACATTGCCGGTTTTCGCGAACGCATCGACAATTAATTGCTACTCGGGGTCAAAATTATCATCTTGTGTTACGGGCTTGGTTGCTACGAAAACGGCCCAGTCTACAGGTCTCGAGGTTGAACATGGAGTGCTGCGTTGCAGCAATCACCAGACCTGACCGCCGGAAAAATTTCACGATTACATATAGCCGTATAGTATTTTATTAGTGGATATATCTTTATTTTTTTTCTGTAATATTTTTCTTATCATGTGGGTTGTTACTTTCTGTTAAGATTATATATTGTCTTAGTAACAGAAGGAAAGAAGAAGCTAATTATGATTATTCTCTTTGTCCCTCTGTCAGCTCTCCTTTCCCCTCTCCTTTCCTTTCTCATATCTACTTTGTCTATTTGTCACTTCTCTCACTCTCTTCATTAACCTGCTCTTCACCGCCTTGTGCCTTCATAACCTTGGCCAAAACATCTCAGCCGTACTATAGCAGAAGACCATGGGCTTGCTGTAGCACCATCAGAGGACCGAGATTTTATTATAGTACACAGCAAGGACTCTGTTGCGACACACATTATCTTGCAATGAAGAAAGCAATCCCATAGTGGAGTGCAATGACCTTTGCATCCCATCGACCATTACTTTCAGGAACCAGTTTCTCGCTTGGCTAACCTCATTCCATTTTTCTATCGTTCCTAGCCCTTCAACCTTGGAGAAGAGTAGAAGAGAAAAATGAAGGAAGAGAAGCAAAGGTACCCGAAAAATCACATTAAAAAAAATAGAAATCACGGTCCTGTGATTTTGGAGAATGAGGAATATAATAACGGTTGAATACGGTGAAAAGAAGAAGCGAAGGAAAATTGGAGGGTCCTTCTTCCTGATGCAGGAATGGCGAGCTGCACGGTCCTGTCGACGAGTACGGGCCTCCGAATCGATGACCGGAATGGTCTGCGGCTGCAAAATCTCCAACTTCCTAGGGAGCGAGAGCTGCTGCGATGAAGCAAAGGCGCTTTGAAGGAATGAGAAGGACGACAAGGACGACATCTCTGCGTTCTCTTTCAGCTGCTGCGAGAGACAACGGCGAGAGTAACTAAGAGGATTAGAGTTTTGTTGAGAGAGACGAGAGGGTTCAGAAAGTAAGAGAGGGAAGACGAGAATTGTGGGTTGTTTTCAAAATTTTGAAATTAGTATCTCTACCGTCCATGTGTCTCAAAATCAATAGCCGATATTTTTATTATTTTAAAATTAAATCTCAATCGTTCTTATGTCCCAAATTCAACGACCCATATTTATACATAATTTGGGCTGTCAGTTAACTTAGGCCGTCGGATCATTACATTTAAATCAACGGATCAGATTTTAAAAAAATTTTAAGTCTGGGTTGTTAGCTAATGGAAAGCTTAGATACGTCAATTTTAGATTAAAATAAAAAATAAAAAATTTGGACCGTCTGTTTGATCCGACGGCTTAGGACGGAGAAGCCGGGTTCCCCGCCCAAAAAAGCTGCTTCCGTCGGTCCCCGCCTACACCACCACGCTCCTCTGAATCCACCCGCTTCTCTCCCCTTGCCTGACTCCCTTCTCTCTCTTCCCCGCTCTCTCCTGTTGATCGCAAAGTTCTTAAACAGCTGAGCTCGATGGCTACGCTTCCACTTGAAGACAAGAAGCTAGGTTCTCCAAACCACAGCTCCAGGACCTAACTCATGGGGCCATCTACACGTGCGTTTTGGTTTTTCTTCAACTGCCTTGTCTATCTCCTTTTCTCCGAGGCTTCTCATACTTTGGTCAATTACTATTGCTTCTTGCTCCCGGTTCATTCCTTCAGAAGATCCTCGTAACTTCTCCAACTATACTCTTCAACCTGCCATGTCAGTCAGTTGCGGTGCAGAGTGCGTCTTCCTCGTAGGATGCACTCGCTGGGCGTGGAAGCGCTGCACCCACGTCGGCTCCGACGATAGCGCCGACTGGCCTTCCGCCACTCTCGACGAGTTTGAACCAGTCCCCCGCATCTGCGCCGTCATCCTCGCCGTCTACGAGCTCGACCTTGAGAAGCCTCAGTTCGCTCCCTCTAGCGGCTACTGCATAAATCCTTCCTGGATCATCAAGCGCGTCACATACGAAGAAACTCTAGGTCACGCGCCGCCCTACATCATCTACGCCGATCATGATCACCGAGAGATCGTCCTCGCCATCCGCGGCCTTAATTTAGTCAGAGAGAACGATTACAAGCTGTTACTGGATAATAAGCTCGGAATGCAGATGTTTGATGGCGGTTACGTTCACCACGGACTTCTGAAGTCGGCGATTTGGCTGTTGAATCAGGAATCGGAGACTCTCAGGAGGCTTTGGATTGAGAATGGGAGGAGTTATCGGATGATTTTTGCGGGACATTCATTGGGATCGGGAGTGGCGGCGTTGCTGGCAGAGGTGGTTGTGAATCACCGGGATAAGTTGGGCGGAATTCCTAGGAGTCTTGTCAGGGGTTATGCTGTGGCGCCGGCTAGGTGTATGTCGCTTAATTTGGCCGTGAAGTATTCTGATGTTATACACTCGGTGATTCTGCAGGTGAGCGAATTTTAGATGCCCATCTATCTAATTTAGTTAGCTCAGTATTTGTCGAAGTAATTTTCGTCAACAACCTTGCGTGCGTCATATGAGTTTCTGCGTTTTGCTTGCTATTTGTTATCTTTGCTTTTGAATTGTGAATGTTGTTTGATCACCCATCAGTTGATTTGCGTCATATAATCTTATTATATTCTTTAATTGCTCTGTACATATTTTTTTCGAACTTATTTTCTTTCCCTCTCTGTTAACGAGTTATATTGTGGAGGTTTTCTATAATTTTTGCACGCGATTAGTTATTTCTGGGGTTTGTCCGATCATTGTTCAAGCGCATCATATGTGACTCTTGTTTATAACTACAATTCTAGAGCATTGCAACGGTATAAGATTTATATCAAAATAATATTCCTAGAGAAAGGAACGAGGAAATTAAGATAAAATCAAACTATTTCACAATTGTCAATGCCTGAACTAATTAAAATTATTATTATTATTATTTTGAAGACAATGCCTTCAGTGTTTGATGGACCTCAGTTTTCCTCATGAGCACTAAAAGTTTGATGCCACAAATCCAAAAGGCAGAGTTTATAGTAGAGAACTAAAATGGCATCTGCACAGTATGATTTTAGCATATCAGTTTCTTTATCTTGGTAGAGGCTCAGCAATTGTATTTCAGTTTAGGGGTGAAGGTTAAGTGTAGTTACAGCCCTGGAAAATTTTAGTTTTTCCCACCAATAATGGCATCTGACGGCTTTTTTTTGGATTGTTTCAGATAAATTGTAATTTTAGGGAAGCTTGGCAATGTTTAGTTGTAGATTTAGTCATGTTGCAAGCCTTTGTAATAGAATTGCTTGACATTTTGTTTGTTATGTTAGAAATGCTTATTAGCAGTCAGTACAAGACTGCAGAATTATCTTCCCTCCCCCCAATCCAAGAGTAGAAACTCAAAAGAATTCGTATATGAAAGGCTGATGGAGTAAGAGGGCTGCCTTCTTCACTACCAAGAGTTTGATACTTGTTGAGTTCTTTCCTAGCAAGCATTGACGATGTACTTTCCAGCTTGTTTACAAAGGTCTGCAATAATCGAGGATTCTGAATCCTGTTTTCTGTAGGGTGGTTTGCCAGGTTGACTGTCATATCATGTTCAAGAATACTTAAGAGGTTCAACATTTTGATGGATAAGAATCCCATAAAAACTTCTATCTAGGAGTGGGCCATGTTGTGAGGTGACGATAAGAAAACAGTGAGCTAAATTGTTCCAGTCTCTATACTGAGTAACTGGACTTGGGTGTGGAATGAACCAAACGGGACCAAATGTGTCAGTTCAAAACTATTTCAAAAACACCCCAAAAGAGCGTTTGGGAAAAAAAGCTATAATTTATAGCTTTTGCTAAAAGTACTTTTGGAAAAAAGATTTGAACTGAAGCTTATTAAAAATAACCTAAGCAACTTATGGTTTTCAGGGCAGATCCAATACATAGCTTTTCCCAAAAGATGTTTTAAAATCAATGCCATAGAGGCCCTCAATGTGAAGGAGAGCAGAAGACTTCCTAGGTACACTTGTTCCAACATTCGGTGTTGGTAAACATGACGTCTACTCATCCATTACCTGGACATGTAGGTAGGGGCAGATTCAGTTTTTTTCTCAGTACAGTCAACAATTTCGTAGTTTTACTGTTTTTGTAAAAGTAAATCTAGAGTTATTAGGTTATTATTTTTGACAAAATATTATGAAAAATCTATTTATCTCAGAGGGATACGTGGATCATGTTGGCTAATAAATAGATTAGTGGGCAAATAGAAAATATTCAATGGGTCAATATCAAGTTTCGATTCAATTTGGATATATTCATATCTTGATTTTTTTATTTATATAATTTTTTTGAGTTGGGACGTACATCTGCTCCAGCATGTAGGCACCTGTTCACATCTTCAATGTTTGGAGATCAGTGTATTATATTTGTTTTTGGTTGCAATCAATTCTTTGAGAGATGTAGGATGGTAATACATGTTTGGTTAGACTTAGCAAGATTTGGAGATGGCCATTTATCCTTTGAACAACATTGATTCTGTGCAACTGCATCATCCATCATTGATGCCAAGATAAAGTAATTGATGGATTAGCAAAAGAATTGTAAGGTTAATGTTTCTCCTTCAATGTTCTAGGATATGGATGCATTAAGTGGATGTAGATGTTTATGACGATAGTTGCCGAAATGGCTGATGTTAACTCTGCACGGAGCAGTGCTTTGGTTACAATATCATGGTTTTTTTTACTTATTGTATCTACCTTGTTAATGTGGGTGATACTGTTGATAGCTGAAATCATTTTGTTGATGATAGTCTGGCACTAGCAGTAATATGGGGTAGACTATACCAATCCTGTGGGCCATTGTGCTCTACTATGTGCAATATTTTCTAATCATAAGCGGCAAACTTTTTTCTCCATGTCATCACAAGTTCTTAAGTCTGGCTCTTGAGGATTGTACTTTTTTTTAGCACTCTTTCAGAATTACAGTGATGCAGACATTGAAAATATTTCAAATTAGAAGAGATTTAATTTAATTTGATTAGAAAATATTTTATTTTATTTGAAATATTTTATTTTTATTTTAGAAAATTATATCATATTTAATTAGACAATTATATTTATTTTCAACTTATCCTAAGAACGGATTTTTTCTATATAAGGACCTTAACTCTATTATTTGAATTATTAATGAGTTGAATAAAATTTGAATGATTGTGATTTTTCTCTCTATTGATCTCATTGTTTTTCTTTATTCCTCCTCCTATTTCTTTCCTTCTCTCAATTTCTTTTCCTTGCATTCCCCTACTTCCCCCCTTCCTTGTCTCTGTTACTCCTCCTATTTCTTCCTTTTCTCCTAATTTCTTCTACTTCTCCTTTCCTATTTTTCCTTTCCCTGCATCAAATTTGATATTAGAGACTAAATCTTTACTTTTTTTATACTACATTTCCAGCAACCAACAACATTACCAATTCCACTGTCCAACCTGCAATGTTCTTCCCATGCAACCAGCGACATCATCAACTTCACTGTCCTACCATCCCGCACCATAGCATACAATTTGCATCCTCTTTCGGTAGGCAATGTATCATTTATTTTTGCTTTCCAATCATTCTGAAAAAAAAGAAAAATTTCTGTCTCTGCAGAATGAAAAAAACAAAGGATTATTGAAAATGAAAAAAGAGACTTGTTGAAAAAAAAGGAGAAAGATAGAGACGAAGTAGTAGCAATCGGCGATGCCGTAGCAGTAGGAGGAAGCAACCCGTCGCTGCCGAAACTATCTTCCATGTCGCTTTTGATCGCCATGACCACCACCTCTTCGGTTATTGCCAAGCCAACTCACGCCCAAAACAACCATCCAAAGCACCGGAAACCCCTAATAGCCCACTCACCCCAAAACCCTAATCGATCACTTATTGGAAAACTCAGTGTCCAAGTTCCACCACCGCCACTTTAATAAAACCCTAACATGGACGCCCGAGCAGAAACCCGACCAAACCCTAGCCGCCACACTGTCATTTCTTCAGAGAGAAAAGAATTTGAGATATTAAAGAGAGAGGAAGTCACGAATCTGGTTGTGCTGATTCATCTTCGTCTTCATCTTCTACATCTCTGCCCACATTGTCTTTATTTTCACCTTCATCTTCACCTCCGTCTTTGTCTTCATTGTTGTTTTTGTCATTATCACTATTGCCATCGTTGTTTGACAAACAGAGCACTCTGTATTGTTGTCATCGTTGCCGCTTTAAGTGAGAGTGCGAGTGACATCAGAAGCAATAGCCCCACCCTTGCCACGTTCTATTTAAGCAAACCTTATTGTGGGTTTGCTGAGACAGAGAGGGGGCAGTAGACAAAAAAAGTGAAAAAAGAGAGTGAGAAAAAAAAGCAAAGCAAAGAACAAAAACACAAAACAAAACAAAAAAATAGCGAAAAAGAAGACAAAATTAGGACAGTAGACAGATCATATAAGGCCACCTCATACAAGCGATTTCGATTATCTTAATATTCAGATGCGTTCGTTCCATTTTATTTTGAATAGTGTGTTTTTGCTATCTTTAATAGTATTTAATTTTATTTACATGTACCATTAACATTTTCTTTTATCCATTTTCGTATCCTATAACTACCTTTATAACGGATACTATCATATTACAATTGATTCTTATTTTATTATTTTAATAGATTAGCAATATTTATTTGCATGATTTGAACCATATGAAATCTCAAAAAAAAAAAAAAAAGCTTGGATTACCTTAATTGATTATTGATCTCAACCCCGTTAGTCATATTGGTGTTGTATGCACTTACGAAGTGATCGCATTATTCTCATAACACTTCTAACCTAATCATGGACTCTAATCAGCTTGAAATTCTAAGTAAATAGTTAGCCCAATTAGTTTCCAATCAACAACAATTGCAAGACCACATGATTAACATTCAAATTGACATGGCCCACTACTTGTCAGATAAATTTGGATTTTGCAAATTAAATTGCCACTTTAGAAATAAGGCATCTCTCATTAGATGCTGACAATTCTGATGTATCCCGTAATAGGATTCATCGACGAAAATAAGATAGCAGAGCGCTTCATAGGCGCGATTATAGGCCCCGACACTATGATCAAGAGCAGAATTCGGTCAAACACCTCTTTAAGAATGTCAAATTAGATTTTCCTACTTTTGACGGTTGCTTGGACTTTCGAACTTTTATTTAATGAGTTTGGGATATTGATCGTTTCTTTGAATAGTATGGCATGTCAGAAGATAGGATAGTTCAGTTTTCTAACATCAAATTGATCGAAAATGCTCAATTATTTTGAAAAAGTGTTGAGGACGTCTTTGCTAGGCGTTAGGTAGCCCCTATCAAGAATTGGGTCGAAATGAAATGATACTTTCAAGAAAAATATTTACCCTGCTCTTACAATAGTAATTTACTGGACCAATGGAATGCCCTTCAATAAGATAATCGATCTGTAATTATGTTACTCAATTCGATAATTTTCTGATGAGATGTCATATCATTGAGAATGAGGCTATGACACTAAGTAGATTTCGGTAAGGACTATATGAAGATCTTAGGAGAGAACTTGTTCTCCGTAGAATTACGACTTTGAACCATGCGTATAACTTGGTCTGAGACTTTGAATTAGTTACCAGGATATCGTATCGTCAGTCCACATGGGATATTCTTACTACCAATTCCAAGTCTGTCTTTGGACCCTCTCCGTCCACAATTTTCCTTGCAAGGAAAGCTCGAGAAAAGGGTGTTGAAATTTCGAGAAGAAATCCTCAATTAGAGTGCTTCAATTGTAAATGTTTTGGATATATTTTTCCAAATATTTGAGTAAAGTCTTATTTATTGACAGATAAGATGAAATAAGTGAGGAACCTCTTGAAAAACAGGTATACGAACCCAAGTTAGAGGAGTTTGATGATTTAGATGGTAATGATATTGACACATTTGTGGGCTACATTCGGCCTATTTCCTTTAACCTAGACTTCTGTTCTTCCTCCCTTGATACGCCATTTCTAGACGTTGTACGGTACACCTTGACACAATTTAAAGAGGCTGATGATTGGCATCGTCGCGTTATCTTTTATATTTATATCAAAGTGAATAAGAAGGCTTGCAAAATTATCGTGGATAGTAGTAGTTGCCTCAATGCGGTCTCAGTTAACACTTTCTCGTTTGGGGTTAAAAGTTGTCTTACATCCTAATCCATACAGCGTCTCGTGGATTTATACATCTTTTATAACCGTTAAAGAACATTGTTTTGTACTCATTCAATTCTTAGAGTACAAAGATCATATTTTGCGTAACATTATACTAATGGACATAGGTCATGTCATTCTCAGACGCCTTTGACTATACAATTTGGATGTAACAATCTAAGGTCATTTTAATTCATACTTTTTTGTTCACAAGGGGAAAAAATTTCATATCTATTCTTTACCCCCAAAACCGATGACTCTCAATAAAGAAAAGGTTGTGGTAGAGATAAAAGAATTACATATCATTAGTCCCATAATGTTCAAATGTGTAGTTATAAGCAAGTCTATTGTATTTGCTGTTATCGTTCTTGAAGCCTTTCCAAATTCTTTTGTATTGATTACTAATGAGGCTATCAAGTCTTCCAAAACTTTCAAGATGTCTTTTCCGGGAACCTTTCCAATCACTTACCACCTTTAAATGACATTCAACATGCTATTGATTTTGTCCCGAGTACATCTCTCCCAAACCTATCTCATTATAAGATGACTCTCACTGAGGATGTTGAGCTCCAAAGATAAGTTGAAAAACTCATTCACAAAGGATTTGTTCAAAAAAGTATGAGTCCCTGTGTAGTGCTCTTGACATGCATAAAAGATATGTTAAATTTAATGTTGAAAATTATATTATAGTTCGGATTAGGTTAGAGCGGCGCCTATACGGGCCCGTTTCTAATTTGCAAGCCTGTAGTGTTGGTCCATTTAAAATTTTACAGTAGATTGGATCAATTGTATATGTTATTGATATTCATTTTATTTCGAATTTCATAATATTTTTAATGTTGAATATTTACTTGTTTATAAAGGTAGTTTTAACCCATCAGTTGATTCCTTTGACTTACCCTAGATGCGCCACATATTGCACATCCACCCACTCGTACACAACTCTCTACCCTCTCGATGCACAAAGATAAAATTAAGACTATTCTAGATGAGCAGTTTATGTTTACTAAGTATGGAGCGGTTCAATGCTTTCTTATCTATTGGATTGACTGACTAGAGTTCGAGAATATTTGGATTTTTAGAGAGACACTCCAATATTTAGACCCCGATCTTTGAGAATTCTATAAGAGTCAGCAGGATTTCCTATCTCTAAGCCCAAGTCTTGTTCATTTTGGAGATATTGGTGGTTCAATCAGATTTTAGCCCTCACTCACATTTGACTACTGACGTCGGTGGAGAATTGCACAATCACTCAACTTGTGGTTCAGATATTGACAACAGATACTTTTACTTGACGGGATTGATTCCCAGTCACCCGAGGAGAATTGATGCAGATATTTAAAATATTTTAAATTAAACTATTTTAAATTAGAAAAGATTTTATTTTATTTGATTTTATTTTATTTAAAAGATTTTATTTTATTTTAAAAAATTATATCATATTTAATTAGATAATTATATTTATTTTCAACTTATCCTAGGAATATGATTTCTCTATATGAGTACCCTAACTCTATTATCTGAATTTGATGCGTGCCTGGATCCGATTTCGAACAGATTCGGATTCTTTTGGGTGGTTTGAACCTGTCCCGTTCACTGAGTACGAATCCTGCACACCACTAAAGCGAATAAGAGGTCAGCGTTATTGACGGGAAGTTGTCCCACCGAAAACACTCTGACGCTCAAGACAGTAAAGCAGTCTCCGAAAGAATGAAACTGAAAACTTGAGAGTAAAGCGGGAGAGGGAAAAAGTGTGTGTAATCCAGATGTAAGAGAGACGCAATGTCTTTCTTGTATTTGGATGGTGGGAAGGCAGAAAACGGCCGTAAGGGCTCGTT
>JAOVVI020018449.1:0-10353 GCA_028571085.2 Nepenthes alata
CGGACCAAGTCCAACACCTAAATATGCTTTGTAAGTCGATGCCATGATTGCTGCCATTCTAGCCATACCATGAACAACGGCAACTCGCAGTATCCTTTCTCTCTTGTACCTGGGAAGAAAAGATCACAAACATTATGGTTCATGATTCACTTGATTTTATACTAAGATCAGTTGAATTGGTTAGAGGGTTTCTTTTCGTTAACTTGAATTCTTAAATCTTTGGATAATGGCCAACAAACATGGCCACTAACACGGGACACCAACATGACATGACAATGATACACTGATATGGCAGTTTTCTAGAAATGAAGACATGGCACACTGAGAATACGTTAATTAAAATCATATTTTATGAAAAATTCATAAGATATGACGCAATTGAAGAAAGATAAATTAGTTATACTATAACCTTTTCAAAATGCTATTATAATAAAATAATAATATTAATAATGATACAACTTAACAAACAAAAGTAAAATTTAATATAGTAAATTTTTTATTTATCAATCAGCATCTATATTTTAATTTTGCACTTTATAATTATCCAAATATACCAAATATAATCAAAAATTTTGAACGAAAAAACGTGTCCAAAATGTATCTGAATGTGCTAGAATTTTGAAAAATTTAGACACGTGTCAGGATATCTAAAAAAACTTCAGATACATGTCATATCGAGCATCAACATTTCAGCCTTGAGAGAGTGTTTGTAGCTCTTAGGGTAATAACATTACAAGATGTGTACCTCTTCAGAGAGGAAGCAATATCAATAGGTATTCCCAACTTGATGCTTTTTTCCCAAGATTTATCGAGCTCCAAAGCAAGTTGATAGCTATCCTGCAACAGCGATCGATAGTTACAAGATTATTGATTGATTTACTAGGTTTAAACTCCACTTCGCCTATTCTTTAGCATCAACCTTTAACAGAATAGGTTACCTCAATGGCCATGCATCCGCCTTGGCCCATATTTGGCTGCATGGCATGAACCGAATCACCCAACAAGGTCACACGACCCTTGCCCCAGTTTAACGTTGGTGTTCTATCATAGATGTCACGACGTAGAATCGCTTCTTCATCTGTGGCAAGTATTAGGTCTATCACATTATCGCACCAACCCTCAAATATTTTGAGCAACCTTTGCTTCTTGGCTGCCAAAACATGCCATAGAAAAAATAATGTGATTATCAGTAATAATTATCAAGTAAACCATGCATCACGGAAAACATAAATTATCTTTTAAAACAAAAACGGAGTATGCCATAAGATCGGTCTACAAAATTCCTCATACCTGATGCAGAGCTCCAACTAATAAACAAGGTTTTAACACTTTTTGCAGACTGGACAGAGATCAATGTGTCATGTAAGAATCAAGTGAATCGTGAATTAAAGAGGAGGAGAATATCACGAAAAGGAACATGAAAGTGCAATCATTTATGTTCGAAGCAGAGCAATGTGACTCTCAATGCAACAATTCAAATTCTATGGATGTCTCAACGATTCTTATTTTGATTTTCTTGCATGTTAGTTATGTGATTGTTATCCTTAACATGGATTCACAAATCATTTTGGATCAGTTGATATTTATGTTTGCAGCTTGTTTTGCTTCCATCCCTGTCTCACTGATGGCTCGGTGTTATTCTCCAATCTTCGATCAGATATCTATTTCCCCTAACGAACATCAATTATAAGTTCAAGCCGCCAAAGAATACTAAGGAGAGTAGCTACCCCTAGGACCATCAACACTGCCGAGAGGTTCCTTGTGGAACGCATACCACTGCATCTTTCCGCTACCAACATCCGATGAAACAAAGTATTGTTTGTGTCCAAGGAATACGCGGTACCTGTGGGAAAAAAAGGCTTAACTATCAGCCTACAGAAGTTACCATGTAAACAAATAGAAGACTAAAACTATGGCTCAGACTTGGAGGAATGGCTTCCATTGTAGAGATGTCACCAAAGTGGAACTTCAAGGAAAGCGTAGTTAATGAGGCAACATACCCTACGGACTCAATATCTGCAGGCACAAAATCAGCGATTCCAGTATAACAAGTATAGCCGGAGTACGCAGCTTCCTGTGGCCCAAACAAGTTTTTCCTAACCTAACACAAGAAATCATTATTTAAGATTCCCCAAAGAAAGCGTTATATAAGATTTTTTTTTTTTAAAATAGAAGATAATCACAGTGCAGATCCACAGCCAAAGGATCTAATGATTTCTTGTGAGTGATGCACAGCGTAGGTATACTTGTATCATAAATGTGGGGCATGAATTTTTACCTTTTGATGCAACTGACAGCTTTCTTTTTTGTATGAGTATTAAAGATACATACTGAAAAAAGGATCAGAAAGAAGTAAATTTACATATCATATGTGATTGAGTCTATACCTTTGACCATATTCCATCGGCTCCAACAAGAAGATCGCCTTCATAACTCTTTCCATTCTCTAGCATCACAATAACCTGTTTGAGGAGTACCAATTAACCACCGCACTAATCCATGTAGAAGAAAGCCGCAAAGAGGAGGGAAAGGGATGCAGGGCAAGCCTATCTACAACAACAATAACAAAACCTTAGGTCCCACCAAGCGGGGTGGATGTATGAATAGGTATTTTCGTCATTTCACTTGATTTAGTGCATTATTGTTGAAAATATAAACAATTCTAAATTATTATTTATCACCTCAATCTTAATTTTCCAAGGTTTGCATTTTCTTTCCTTTTCTCCAACCACAATAACTCACTTTTCTTCATAGATATTTCATTTGGCCTAAGTGTCCAAACCACATTGGATGTCATTCTACCATCCCAACTTCAATTGATGCAACTTCTAAATAATTATTCAATATAACTCCAATCATCTATCTTAAAATTCTCATATCTATAGGGGCACCAATTTGCTCTGCATAAAACATGGAAAATCAAGAAATTGCTGATAGGCTGCTCAAAGTACCTTATTTCCATCATCTTTAAAATCAATCACATTACTTTCATTCATGATGACATCGTCCCCAACAGCACGGGCGAGGATTTGCTGTAAGGTCACACGGCTAATGACCCTTGTAACCGGAAGACCCCGTTCCACCGCAGGAGTAAATGTATCAAATTTGATGTACCTGATGACCAGACTTAGGTATCATTAAATCTGAATGAAAGCTAATAAGTTAAACAGTTTCATAGATAACCCAAAGCACAACAGTTTGAATCAATTCATGAAATGGTTTCCAAGACAATTACCCTTCAATGGTGAACAATCTGTAAGAAGAAAGCATTCCTTCCCTGAATTCTACGGAAATTGGTTATATTTTAAACCTGATAAATGATATTTCAAATCCAATGTACTCATGCACAACAGACGTGACAAATGAAATTTAAAATTTTGGCATATGTCCCAAAATAATTTATACTTAACTGAATGATTTTTCCCAACTTGGTAACAACCCCCACCCCACAATAGGAAATAATCATGTACTCACATACCCAATGCCAACTACTAGCTTTAATTTTAGACGAATAAATAATTGTATATACCGCTCGCACCCTTAAATTTCTTCTATCCTGGATATGATTGAATTTGATCTTTGATTTTTCTCAGCCGCCTTAAAAGCTAAATTAGTCCTATTATGCACGTTGATGTTACTTGAAAGCTTAGAGATCCTTTTAGCTAAGGACAGAACATAGATCTAGTAAGAGCAGAAGAGACAATTGCTCTTCCACTCGTCCTCTTGTTCCGGATACTACTATGGAGTCGATATCGCAGTACAAATAGCGGCACTTACTTCTGCCTGGAACAACCAGGGGCTGAGATCTAATGAAGATAAAGGCTACCCATTTGCACTTACGCTCTATGAACCACACCCTAGGCAACGTGGACGAGAGTTCTAGCATAACCCCAATAAATTGAAATCCTTACGCCACTAGGATCCACATTTTTTTTAAGTGGTCACACATGCGTGGTTAATAGTGAAAACCTAAAATCAACAACAAAATAGGTAAAATTCAGGTATGCTTACTGCGCGCCAAAACCCCTGCAACTTCTTTTGGCATCAATATACAGACCATGATGATTACCAATTACCATGCTATAAACTGAATTTCAATTCATATCCAACATAAGAACTCTCTAACTCAACTAAATAAAGCAAGCATCGACCGTGTATGCTTGTTAAAATGTATTAAAATCTCAAAGATACGAAGTGAAAATGAAAGAAAGAAAATAGCAAAACTCACCAAGTTCCAGAAATCCCATCAACCAAGCCATTAATCCTATCGCCAGTAACACACCCAGAATTCATAACCTCCTCAGCAACATCCATATCAATGGCTTCCAAAGCAGCCAACGCATTACTCTGTATCTGAATCGGCCCCCTGTACTGACCCTCTCCTCTAATTGCACTTGTATCTCTCTCAAACACCACCACCTCGAATCCCTTCCTCTTCGCCGCCAAAGCAAAAACTAGCCCGCCAATCCCACCACCCGCTACCAGTATCCGAAGCTTCTTCTCCGGAGGAGGAGACCCATTAGCTCCGGCGACACTCCCGGGAAAAGTCGAGGTACCTAATGCCTCCACCGCTGCTGCTTTTATATATCTCAACTTCCTCTTTTGCCCACTAAATTGAGCACCTAAGTAGGACCTGTATTTGAAGTAAGGTAAGGATTCATCATCTGAGCCCTTGGAGAATGGAATTGGGAAGTGGTTTCTCCAGAAAACTGTGGTTGAAGTAGCGATAGAACTGGAAAGCGCAGTGGGAGCCATATTTGATTCAAGAAAACAATGGAAACAGTGATGAGTGGAGAAGGGGAGATGAGAATTGAAAAGATATGAAGGAAATAAGTGGATTTACACACAATGATTTGTGGAGCACCAATCGTGTAGATTTGTGAGTTCATGTGTCACTCATAGGTTGACCCACTTGCAATGCAGATTGGACCAAAATATTTGACGCCAAATTGATTGTTTTTTTGTGGCTGTGGAAGTTAATGTTCCTTTTTTTGGGAGAATAACTATATTGTTCTTCCATTGCCGTGTTGCCATGGTGTTGACCACATTTTTCAAAAAATAAATTTGAAAAAAACAAAAAACAAAAACATAATCTGGTGGAGGCTCTGCGTTGCTTCCTTGTGATTCGTGAAGACTCCAAAACCAGTGGGGCAAAAGATTTGTGGACGATTCAGGCTAGCAATTTTACATCCGATACCATAACACAATACAAATTTCTTGAGATAATGATGCAATATTGTTTTAAGATATAGAAATGATTTTATTTTATCCAATTCAAAATATATTTATGTAAATTCATAGAACTATTAATACAAATAAAAACTCAAGAAAAAATTAGGTAAAAAATACCATATAAAAAAAATACTTTTACTATAAATTTATTATAATTGTATAAAAAAGGGGTATTGTATTTATTGAGTGGTCGAGACTTTTTATTTATTAATTGAATTAGTTTACATAATAAATGTTCCTTGTTGAATTTATTTATTTATTTTTTTCTAATGGGATCAACAATCTTATAATTATGCTATTTTAACATATTTGATTTAAAACTAATTATGCTATTTTTTTAGATAAATAATAAAAAAATTAACTAATTTTAAAGAATCGTATACCTAATAAATAAATTTAGCGTACCCACTTAAAAATATTCAACACAATCAATAAATGTTTTTAGTTTATTTAATATATTTAAATCTAATTTTCTCACTCCATCTTACATATATCCCACCTGCTTATATTGATTTTTAATAAAATTATAATATAAATATTATAGTAGAAGGAAAACAATAAAGGGAGATTGGAGGAAAGAAGAACTCTAGGAGTGGATTTCTAATGGATTCTTATGTACATAAACACAATTCTAATCACACTTTAGGGCAATCTCATGATAATAAAATCTAAGTGTCGTCAAGCTAAAGAATTCTCAAGACAATAATTTTATCTCTCTATGATAAATTTTAACACTTTATTTATCTTCATTGGCATATGACTAAAGTTTTCCTTAGTCCAGACCAATCTTTAAAATAAACATTTCAAAATAATGAGCCAAACCTTCCGCTAAACCCTACCCAAATCAAAGTCAGAAACTTGTATCAGACAAAAGTCGATATTTTACGTTTAAAATTATACCTTATGAAAATTGAATGTAAAAATAAAATTAATGACCGTTACTAATCTCTCGTCATTGAAACCGTTACAAGTTGCTCGAATTTGTATAAAATTTTTTGCTTACTTAAATTTTTTAAATCTCAATACCTTTTAATAATAATATGTGAATAGAGTATTAAATTTAGAAACTAAATTAAGTATTATCCACATTTATAGATTATTTTTATCAAATTATCTTACGGTAATTACCATATGTGGGTTAGGCAAGCGATTATCTGAAATAAATATGGATCATAACTATTAGTCTATCATTTTTTATTGAAAATTGTATAAATAACCGCTTGCCCTCAAGATGTGCCTTGTGCACCCTATTTAACAAGGACCTAAGGAGCCTAGATTAGGTCTACCATGGTAGATCCACAATTTTAGTTTGTAAGATCAATTGAATCCCCAAAATATATATATATAAGAAAAAACTAAATATAAATATATTTTTAATCAAACTAAAATTTTTGTTGGCTTTACTAAATATTTTTATTTAATCTCATAAAATTTGTATATTGATTACTTTGACTCACTTATTTTTATAATGTTAGTTAAATTTTAGCTATTTTTTAAAATAATAATATAATTATTTTAAATTTATTATGTCAAAAACAATAAAATTATAAAATTATTGACTACATTTAAAAAAATCTTAAATCCACTCCCAAGCTCTATGTTCTACCCCAAAATTTTCATAATATAGAGAGCCTATTCTGCCATATACATCTCTACTCTCTCTCCGACCTTTTTGTGAGATTTCAAAAGCAATGATAATAACAAATATATGTGAAATTTAAAAATAAAAAAATTATTATTAAATATTTTTTTTATTTTGTGAATTATAATATTAAAAATATTTATAAAATAAATAAAATTTAATATATTTTTATAATACTTTGTGTAATTTTTTTTGTATATTTTTTATTTATAGTGCCCCTAAATCAACATGACCTTGAGACAAGTCTGAACCAACCGTGTTATATCAGTAAGCTACATTTACATGCCATCCTATTTAACAATACTGAAATTTAACATTATTAAAATTTGACTTTTCAATTAGTTTGACCTGTTAATTTTAAAATATCATAATATATAATTAATTCACATAAACTTAAAGACTGGCATAATAACAAATTAGGCCTCAAATTTGAATTTTCTTCACCAATAAAAATTATCACAACTTAGATAATTATCAATTTTTTTTAAAAATGTCTTAAGCCTGGTTTTTATGTAAATAATATATTTTAAGAAAATATTATTTTCAAATATTTTTAGGTAATATCTTATGCAATTATATTTGTATGTTTTTTTAATAATATTTTATATTCTTATATATCTTTTATAATTTAAAAAATATCCATAACCCGTCCGGCCCATTTTTGGTATATATATAAATAGTATGGATCATGTACTCGAATATTTGGGCCTGACTTGACTTGACCCAATTGTTATATTATTCCTTCAACATCTGCACAAGTCTACCTTGAGCCCAAATTTTATTGATTTGGTTGAAGAATTATACCCTCCTTTAATTAATTATTATAATTGATAGAGTTATTGATGTATAATCTGAAAATTATTTATTTAAATTATAAAATAATTACTATTTATGCAGAATTTATTTTGAACATGAGAGCTCGATAATAAATATAAAAGTTGAAGATTTTTTATTATTTTAAAATAGGAAATTACTTTTCTTACAATTACTATACAACCCAATAATGCAACTTATTTTTTCAAAAAAAAAAAATTACCACAAACATAAAAGTCCCATTAATATGTAAAAATTCAGCAAAATCTATTTTTTGATTTCTCCTTTTTAAGTTGTAGATTTTATTTGTGTCTAAGCCATTTCTTTAAGTTGGAAAAATCTAAATTTTTAATTTTATCTTTTACAATTATTAGTGTATATTGTATTTTTATGCCCTGGCAGCTACAATCTCTACTAAAGGTTAATTAAACTAGATGGTTAATCCTACTAAACAGTTAAAAAAATCAAATGATTATATTAATCGGTTGATTAAATTAACTAATCAATTAATACACTCTCTTAATAAGTGTTATTGTCAAGGTCTTAAATCAAAATAAGTTCTAATAATAATTAAGAATAATTATAATCTATAGATAAAATCTCAAAGATAAAAATATAACCAATGCAAAACTCCAAATCCATGCATGACCTGATAATATATCCAAGAGTCCTATCATTTATTCATAGGATCTTTTCGGATAATTAATTAACCAAGACCTGTTCCAAATGATCATAAGGAAAAATGTAATTATCCAAGCAACGCAAACCATAAATTCGAACCAACGTAAGCCCAATGCCATAATAATCTCGTAGAGGAATAATCCATACTCTGATTTTATAATAATAAAACATATTATACCAACTCATTTTTTATTCAACTGATACCAAAATATATCTAATACAAATATAATCTGAATGCAAAGCTCATACTCACCAAATAAATGAAACTTCGGTCAACTTCGTGTTTGAACTTCCTATAATATATCCGTAGCCCACTAATCTGAAATGGTAAGAATAATAAAAATGTGAGCCGAATATTTAACAAGTATCAATAATTAATATATAATAAATAGATGCGTTCAAAGTCAGAATAATGATTGATAAAATATATACTAAACACAAAAAAAAACAATCTAAATGTTTATCCACGAAAGTCGAAATGTGGTATCATATTCAAAAGTATAATTCGAAATGAATACCGAAATTTTTAAGTGTATGAAGCCAATCGAATCCCAATTGCGGGCAAAGCCTACAAATCTCAATTAAAATCTCAAGTATTAAAATTAGTACAGATAAAACATATTAAAAATTTAAAATATATTCAAATTAAAGAACCAAAGACTGAAAGACTGATTTTGAAAAATTGTTACACATACCCCCAATAATTTTAGATCATATCCTATTATTTTGACTTAAAAGTGGTTGTCTACATATTGTTTCTAAAGACCAAGTTGCTTTCTTTTGCAACTCATGAAATTAGTGCAATTTTTAAAATTTTTTAAATATATTAGAATGTCTAAATATATTAGTTTCGTTTAATTTATTACAATCGTTCTCATAAAAATATAAATCATCAAGTATTTCTATATCACAAATACAAAACTTTTTCACCATGAAAAGTGTATGAAACTTTTATTCAAGAAGGTCAAATGCAAAGCTTTCTACTTCGAAGGAAAGTACACATATCGAATATACAAAATAGAGCTCGACCCAAAGTATAATGCATGGATACAATATACACGGCCCATATATAAGTTTTCATGACTTTTATTTTATAAATATACTTTTATATGAATATAATGTTTTAAAATATTTACCCATTTTTACAAAATAAGTAAAGATCCTAAAATAATAATAAAATTTAAACAAAATTTTAAAACAACTAGTAAAAGAGATGCATGTATAAAGATGTAAAATATGATAAGTAAAATGACATGCATATATATTAAATCTATAAGATATTGATAAAATTAAATAAAAACAAAATAGATCAAGAATGGGGCGTAATAATACTTACCCTAACCTCTAATCTAATAGATCTGACCAAATAATATACATTAAAGATACCTTTTTCCTTCTTCCTCTCTCTTCATTATCATTCTTTTTCTCTCTTTGCTTTTTTTTTTTTGCATATAATGACCAAAATTATACGCACTGTCCCATACATAATTGAAACGGTGCCACACCAAATCTCATGCATGCATAAGTGTTACCTTGAGTGCCCTCAATCGTGAGTACACTGAATTAACACTTGAGTGACGCCTCAAGCGATCCCATTGTGCATGAGCACACGTCGAGTATGCCTAGGCACCGAAATCACTTTCTTACTCTGAATATCTTTTAAATTTATATTACACAATTTATTTCAATTTATTCAAAAATAAATTGAGAATATATTGATAATACCAATTAAATCAAAGACAAAAATCAAACAAAACCAGATTGTATGTATAAAGATGTTGCTAAAAGGCAATTCATCTTGCACTCAACTGTTTCAGTTAGACCCACCATTTGTAAATCAGTAAATATTATTGGTAACAAATACCACAGAAATGAAACTATAATTATATAAATTACAAGGCTAATGACAAATATAATATGCAATTTTGATTGGTTTCTTATTTTTACTCACTGATAAAAACAATCTTTGTGATTAAACAGTTCTG
>JAOVVI020018452.1:0-10353 GCA_028571085.2 Nepenthes alata
TTTATAATATTTATAAATTTAAAAATCTATAATATTTCCTACTATTTTTAATATTTGAAATGGTGTCAAAGTGAACATATTGGGATTACTAACAGCAAGAAGAAAGAATTTATCAAAATCATGGGACACCCTTGTTGGTCTTGTGAACATAATATTAAAAATATGTCTCACATGACATGACGAAATATGTAAATTATTAATTTATTAAATTAATTTAATAAATATAATCTTATTAGTTTTTATATATTACAATAAAATTTTAAAAAAATACACCCTTTCAAAATATATTTTTTTGATAAAAATAATATATTTATTTTCAATAGATATATTTTTTAGTAAATAGATATATTTTTAAGATATACCTGTTGAGCAAAATAATATCACTTTTTAACGATTATATTTATTTAAGATTTGTGGTACCAGTTTTCACGATATGATAATTAGAAGTAATTAAATTAATATAATTGAAATTAGGCTTATGGTATGCTGGGCGATCGAGTGCCCAAGGCGGGCGCTAATTCCAGAGATGTGGCGCCAGCCCGAGAATAAAAATGCCGCGCATGTTTTCCTCGGCCACTTTTACTGATTCTAGGGGAAATAAGAGAGAGGGAGGGAAGAGAAAGAGAGAGAAGGGGGAATCCGAAGTTCCTGAGTCAATTTCTGAGCTCGAGCCAATTAAAGAAGTAATAGATCGGATCGAGACAATTGTACTCATTCTCTCATCTTTTATTTTTATGCACTTTTATTCTATTTTCTTTAGGTATCTTCATTTTGATACTTAAATAAATTTATATTTTGTGTAGCCTATAGCCTAAATATTATAATACATCAACGTTATGTCCGAATATCAAGTTTTGAGTGGTATATCACTCTCCGAAAACCCTAACACCCTTATGACACTGTTCACTGACGCTTGGGCCCTTTTTACCCACAAATGTTTGAGATTTTTGCTTAATTTGAGATTAGAATATCATTATTCATATCTAGTATAAGTTAATTTATTGATTGGATATCCAATTGGGTGATTTTAGATGAACGCCCATTCATAGGAACCCTAGGGTACATCCGGACCACGTTTGATCAATTATATTGCGTTTAAAGTTCGAATTGGCCTTAGATGATCGATACCTATGACATGGACAAGTGATTGTGTGAATGTTATATCCGAATTTATAGTTTTGAGCCCTTTTTGGATAGGGAACCCTAAACCCCCGACCCAGAGGAATTAACTAATTAAATTAGGATTTATTGATGAATTGGCTCAAGGATGCTATTACCCGCATCATGAATAAGCTAATTTATCAATTGGGTGTACGAATTGATAGTTTTATAAAGTTATATACTCTCTGGAACCCTAACCCATGCCTCTCTTTGAACCTTATCCCAAATAATCATAATTATAACTGATTTAGCTCTGAAAATTTTGATACATGAAAGCGCAAATGAATTTATCATCTGAAAGCTCTAGATACATGATTGGCTCATTATGGTAAGAATTTCCTAATTGTTCTAATCATATGATGAATTATGTATGTATTATGAACACACTGATGAACTACGAACACGTGAGGACCCAAACTCACGAGGAAATATGAAAATCTATATTGAAATATACTTATAGAAAAGGAAACCTGATGATGAAGAAAATGCTGTAATTAAGTGAAGGACTTATAAACTGTTCTTCGAAATAAAGAATCGATGAAATTATGAACGTTTTCCAGTAGAGTGGAAACGAAGGAATTACGAAATATTCTTCAGTAGAGTGGGAACAAAGGAATTATGTGCTTAATAGCGAAATTTCCTAAAGAAATAAGAAACTTGGATCGAGGATTACGGATAATAAATTTTGACATGCCATAATGTTATGGTAGAAATTCAAGGATTACTCTGACCGTTTATCCTAGCCGCATTTAGCGGATGATATTTTTTGGCATGCCCTAATATATTATAGTGGAAGGTCGTTATTTGTTATGGATGCTATTTACGGCCTATGGATTATAGCCCCGTCTATATGGTTGATATGTAGATTGCCCGCCTCTGGGTCAAGAATAGGAGGAGATGGACTTTTGATTATGTAGGTGTAACACAATCCGGATACCGACCGACTGCTTCTTTAGTCAATAAGGCCTATTAGCTCCTCTCCTTCAACGAAATAAGTTTTCAATAATGAATGGATAATTAAGGAAATGACAAAGAAACAAACCAAAGAATTATGAAACGAATCATGAAAGTATTCTCTCCTAAAATCATGAATTAAATCTCACATGTACATTTGTCTTTCATATATGCAATATTCTGTTCAAATATGAAATTCTATATGTCCTCGATATATATATTGCGTTTACTGAGCTTTTAGTTCACTTTTACTACTTTTCTGGCCTCCAAATTAATACAGGCATATATCCGATCGGGTAAGATAGAGGATTAGAAGTTAAAAAAATTCAAAATTTTGAAGAATAGTTTGAAAACTTAGTTTTGTGATTTTACACTTTTAGAACCCTTGTATTATTTTGATGATAATATTTAATGGCAATGATGATATTGTATTTGTAGTAAGCTTCTACTATATTTATCGGATTTAATTACTTTCGCAGGTTTATATGGTTTAGAAATGTATCTAATGGTATCTTATCTGAACCAACGTCATACTAGAATTATGACGTCGGTGTCGCGTGTTGTAAATTGTGACAGACTTTGGATCCTATGTGATTGTTGTGTTTGTCCGGAGGTTGGAGTTTGTATCGGTTGGAGTTGCTTGACATGTCGGAAATGATTTGGATGAAACTTTAACTATATTGAGGTTGTATAATTGATGTACAGATTTATTACAGATTTTATATTTTGGCCGACGTCCATATTGTAGAGGAAACTCTACCGAATGTTTAGTAGAAAATACAGACAGTACGTCACATAAGACGTATTTTTTGGATGAAATGAGAGGTATTTTAATAATTTAAAAATGATCCTCTTTCATTCTATAAAAGGATGTCATTGGATATCATTTTGAAGTTTCTACAAACCAAAAAAAGAAAAAGAGAGAAATCTTTTTCTGATTTTTTGAGATAAGAACAATTATAATACTACACAAAGAATTGACAATGATGGATCCAAGTATATAAATTTACTTATATATATAATTAATTAGTAAAAAAATATAATAATAAAGATCTTAAGAAATAAAATTTTTGTCTCATTAAGTAACTAGCATATGGCATTTATATTGTTCAGATAGTTTTTATGCAGAAGAAAGAAGAATTTGTGGTAGCTAATGGCAAGAAAAAGAAAATTAGAGGTGTTTAGGAAGAGTAGAGAATTAAAAAGGAATGGATGGAATTGGAAAGTGCATCCATAACTTGCATTATGGATGCACTTTGTGTTTTTGATGAGGTTGTAAGTGGGGTCAATTGGTGACTCTAATGTGGGAGCTTTGTACATTGAGGTGCCATTTTTATAAAGAAATGTGTAGGAAAATAAATCTGTCGATTCTTTCGGAGGAGCCATCTTTATTTACCATGCTAAGTAGCTTGACATGTTCATTATTTACTTTACAACAATGCCAATTTAGTATTACAGCAAAAATAGATTAGTTGAATGAGATTTACCCTTAACTATTTAACTTTTCCGTCAATCTTTCCTCTTGTGCTACTTAAATTACGAAACACAATTGAGTCATCTTCTTCAACGTACCGACATCACCAGCGAAGGTAAAAGAGTAGCAATATGGGATCGGTAAAGAGAAGGTGTAGAAAAAACTTGTTGGAACATCAAGCTCCATGATAAATGATCGATTTTCTTAACTGTAGGATGATTGAAGAAGCAAAAATTGAATATTTTCCACTGAGAGAGGTGCCAAAATACTCAGTCAAAAGTTAGGGTAGAAGAAATAAGGCACATATATATAGAGGGCTTGAAAAATCCGTTAAAAAAATTTACCTGTTTCCTTGTCACTTGAGCTCTGCTCGAGCGTGCGGTGGGTGCACAGAGGGTTTTCAGGAAAACCCTACGTGCGCTCGAGCAAGTAGGCAGCGAGCGGCGAGCAACAAGTGGGCCCTTTCAGAAATTTACGCTCAAGCTCATGGAGAGCGAGCAGCGAGCACAATGCTTCGGGTTTTTTGGGTCAAGCGGGTAGAGAGCTCACGGAGAGTGCGGGGCTTCGGGATATTGAGCTCGAGTTGATGGAGAGCTCATGGTAGGCGCAGTATCCATGGAAGCCGGAACGGACAGCAACGGACATATGTTAATGCAGCACTTCGACAAACCATAACCCGACATCGACATAAGACTACATATGGTTACAGAATATATTAATCATAAAAATAATCCGAACAATCTCCTCATTTGACAATTCTGTGATAAAACCAGAAAAATAAATAAATATAAGTGAAGCATGGGTTCAGACACCACCGAGATAGAACCCGTGTATATAAAAATTTATGCCTAGTGAGAAATATAAATAATACAATAAGAAAATGTAAAATCTGTACTAGTACTGTTGTGTCGATGTTGTAACTACCACGTAAATACTGTAACTGAGTTACCTGGTTAAACAGGGTTAGTAAAAGAGGACATAATATAATATGACATAATAAAAACGATAACAATAGAAGGAGAAAACCAACATGTAGTAGTAAATGAATGAAATACAAGCAGTACAGAAATTCAAGAAGAACTCCCCCTCACAAAACTCCTCCTTACAAAGATAACAAGTCTTCCCCCAATGTACATAATAATGTCTCCCCTAATCTTCCCCTTTTTGTCACGAAGAGTCAAAGAGAGGGGATCACTCAGAGTCGGAAGAATCGTCGGAGGGTGGAGTACCATAATGATGCCGCCATCATCGAAACTCAGCCTCCTGGGTAGCTAAGCGGCCATCCAAACTCTCAAAACCAGCAAGCATATGCGATTGCAACTGAGATTGGGAAGTAAAAATCTGCTCCTATGAGGAATACAGATGCTCAACTCGGTCAGCAAGATAAGACAGTTGACCTATCAGAGCTGCTGAGAAAGAGGTAGAGTACCGATGAGGAGTAGACGGTTTGGGATCCAATGGGTCAGGGAAGGCCAAGACAGAGCCAGATGGGTTATCCTTGGGCTGAGAAGGAGGCACCGCCAAGAGAGGCTCATCGAATAGCTCCAAGGGGTCCACAGCAAAGCGACGTGAGTGGGATTGACTCTGAGAAAAAGTAAGGTGGGTGAGTTGGAGACGAGAAAGATCGAAAAAGAGATTACCGAGCCCAACAAGCAACCGCTGAATAAGCCACCTATGGGAAAGGTTGTCCTCTTTACGGGCAGTAAAGTGGAAAATAATGTGAGAGGAGATGTGGGACAGCAGATCGATGGGCCGACCACTCAATAGAGCATATAAAAATAAGGCTTTGTCCATGGGGATGGACAAAAAGTGAGAGACAGGAAAAAGATTCGTGATTATGATGGGACTTACACTAGACGCCGGGGAGAGAGAAAGGAGGTCTTAAATGCTCTCCCATTCCACTCCATGGGGGCACCATGGAGGAATGTGGCAACTTCATTTGGATGAGGCCGGGAGAATAGAGGAAAAGGGTAGGTTGGGTTGGCACCAGAGGAAGACCAAGAATGCGGGCAATCACATCCCGAGTAATGTGAACGTGTGCCCCCCTCACGAAGGTGGAGAAGGAAGCGAAGGAAATCTCATGAATATTAGAATAGAACTCTTGAGTAAGAATAAGGGACAAAGCAATCAAACCGGTGAGGGCCGGCTCTTAATGACGGTCAGTGAAGACAGAAGATATGAAAGGGTCGAGAGTGTCAAGATGGACTTCCCATTCAAGGGAGAGTTGCCGATGGGACATGTTGGTGGTAAATAACGCCTGAGCCTCTGGACTGATAAAACGATCGGGAGTGGAGAGCCCACTCGACCGAGTGCGTTTTTCACTTGACTTACGCGCCAAGGACTTTCTCGGAGCCGACATCTAAAAAAATTTTAAGTACACTACAATCAGGTAATATCGAGACCCACGTTTAATTTTATCGATATCTATATATATATTGCTTTATCGGTGCCCGGATGTCATCCTCCCCCTTTATGTATTAATGTTTATTTTTGTTTTTTTTTCTTTTCCTTTTTTTTGGTTTTTGTTTAAATGGTGATGTGAATGTGTGTGCGTGTGTCGCGTTGTGTGTGCAGCAAAGAGGGAGCCAATGGAGCCGTGCACAGCTTCACGACTCCAAGCAGCGGATGGCGGCTCAAGCTGATGAGGGACGCTGTGAAGACAACGAGCGCAGCTCCAGAGTGCCAGTGTCGCACGGCCACCCTCAATCATCGGCGACGGCCGATTTACAAGGCCAGGGAGGGCCACAGACACCGGTAGGTTGGGTTACCCATCCACTGGTGGTGGAGAAGGGCCGGGAGGCACCTTGAACGGTGCCGTGAGCATGAAACAAAGGAGTCACAAACTCCATGGCCAACACAAAAAATCAATGCAAGAACTGGTAGATCTGGAATAATGAGGCAAGAAAATGATGACCCACAAGGAAAACTAGCCAAAATTGAAGGAAAATGGGGCCGACGATGCCATGAACGGCTGACAAAAAAATAGAGGAGAAGAAGGAAAGGAGGGAGAGAATTTACCTCATGAATGCCCACAATGGTGAGGAAGTAGGGTAGATCTAGAGGTGGGTGAGAGAGAGAGGCAGCTGACGCGAGGAAAGTGTGCGAAGGAAGAGGAAGAGAATCGAGGGTTGTGGGCTACGCACGCTACTCGCTGGAGGATAAAGGGGAGCAGCTTGCGCTCGTGCCTATAGCGGGCCAGAGCAGGAGTGTGCGCCATTTTTATTTTTGGAAATTTGGATAAATTATGTTTGTGATTTGTATAACGTGTGTGGTGTAAAAAAAATAAAAATTCACAAAAAAATTTTCCCATTTAATAAAAAACTTCCACTTTCTCCCCTTTTTGAGAAAAAAAATTGATACGTCATTCGTCAGGTGGCGAATACACACTATGGCAGTTCTCAAAAATCTAAACCACACATTATCTAAGGGTTTGGTGAGAATGTCGGCCAGTTAATTTTCGGTTTGAGTATGTGCAAGTGATTTCACTCGAGTTTCCACGAGCTCACGAATAAAATGATACCGAATATCAATATGTTTGGTGCAGGAGTGTTGGATTAGATTTTTAGAAATATTGATAGCGCTAGTATTGTCACAGTAAATCTGCATAGTATCCTGGATAATACTGTAGTTAAGAAGCATTTGCTTCATCCATAGGAGTAGTGTGCAACAACTTTCTACGGCAATGTATTCAGTTTCGATTGTAGATAATGAGATGGAGTTTTATTTCTTACTCATCCAAGCCACCAGGTTGGAGCCGACATAAAAATATCCACTGGAGTACTCTTTTGATCATTAATATTGCCAGCCCAATCGGCATCAGAGTATCCGGCCAAGGCAAAATTTGATTCGTTAGAGAAAAAAATCTCATAATCGGAAATCCCGTTGATATAGAGAATAATACGGTTAACAGTACTTAAATGAGATTTTTTAGATCGGATTGATATCAAGCACAGACACCAACACTAAATGTAATGTTCGGTCGGCTAGCCGTCAAATACAGGAGATTACCGATCATACTTCTATATAGAGTTGGATCGACGCTCTTGCCCGCAGGATCATGATCCAATTTTGAAGAAATGCTCATGGGAACCGGGTATGTTTGGATTTATCAAGATTGAAGCATTTGGTAAGGTCCTTAGCATATTTGGCTTGGAAAATAAAGGTACCATGAGAGAGTTGCCAAATTTATAAGCCAAGGAAGTATGTAAGTTCTCCAACCATACTCATTTTGAATTCCAAAGCCATACAATCTGCAAAAAAATGAGCACGGGAGTCCACAGTAGCGTCAAAAATGATGTCATTAACATGAAGTTGGGCTACCAATATACATTTTTTGATCATTCTGATAAATAAAATTTTATCAACACTGCCTCAAACAAAATTATGATCACAAAGGTATGATGTGAGACGCTTGTATCAAGCTTTGGGAGCTTGCTTATGTCCATATAGAGTCTTTTTTAGTTTGTACACATGGTCCGAAAATGTAGAACTCACAAACCCCTTTGGTTATTTTACATAGACTTTCTCTTGAATGAGACCATTTAGGAATGCACTTTTTACATCCTTTTGATACAATTTAAATCATATGGTACACGTAATAGATAGAAGAATAAGGATAGACTCAAGACGGAAATCAGGGGAAAAATATCGTCATAGTCAATACCTTCCACTTGAGTATATCTTTGAGTAACAATGCGAACTTTATTTCGGGTGATATTTTTATTTTTATCAATTTTATTTTTGAATATCCACTTGGTCCCGATGACATTTGTATGAGTAGGACGAGGAACCAAGAACCATACATCATTCCTCACAAATTGATTTAATTCCTCATACATGATATTTCTCCAACACTCATCGAATAAGTCCTATTCTACCCTTTTTGGTTAGATGTGAAAGATATAGCAGATATAGACGAGCTAATTTAGAATACAGTGACGTAGTCTCATACCTTTACTAACATCGGCTAATATAAGGTCCTTTGGATAATTGAGTTTAACTCTGACAGAAAATTCCTTTATAAGATTGATGGTATGAGTTACTTGCTCAATATCGAAAAATGATAAGATGGGTGAGGAGTCATTATGATCATTCGCTTTATTCAAATATTCAGCGCTTTCAGGATAGTCATGAGGAGTGTCATTCATAATAATATTTATGGATTCCATAAGCGTTTGAGTGTGTAAATTAAAGACTTGATAGGCTCGACTAGTTCGGGAATATCCCAAGAATTTCCTTCATCACTTTTGAGTCGAACTTTCCTAAATTTTTTCTATCACGTAAAATAAAGTATTGACTACCGAAGATATGAAAATACTTAACATTGAGTTTTTTTCATTTCCAAAGTTCATAAGGGGTTGTTTCTGTCCCGACTCTTAGGTAGACTTGGTTGATTATATGACAGGCCATACTCACGGCCTCGTCCCAAAAGTGCATGACAATTCTTACATTGTATTATAGTTCTGGCCATTTCTTGAATGACCCAATTTTTACATTCAATAATCCCATTTTATTTAGGGGTGATAGGGTAAGAGAATTCATGGTGAATTCCTTCATCATTATAAAATATTTTAAAATTAAAATTCTCAAACTCCTTACCATGGTCACTACAAATTCTAATGATAAAAGTTCCTTTTTTATTAGTGAGTTTTTTACAAAAGATTTTTACATAGTTAAACGTGTCTGATTTTTTTCAAATAAGATCTATCCAAGAATACCTAAAATAATTATCAACAATCACTAAAATATACCTTTTGTAACGTATACTTTAAATTTTAGAAGGTCCCATAAGATCTATATGGATTAATTCAAGAAGCCAAGATGTGTGGATATCACTATGAGATGAGTGACTTGTTCTAATTTATTTTCTTAATTGACAAGGGCCATGCACATGATTTTTTACATTTGATAGTTTAGGGAGCTATTCAACACAGCTGTTCTTCAAAAGTTTTGATAAGCTTTTAAAAGTGGTCAAGGCATTGATGCCATAGTTCTGTGGTGTCAATTTTTGTGGAGTTATACTCAAGAATATTATTTGGCTCGATACCATAAAGATTGTCAGGAGTTTTTTTACCCTCTAAAATAATTGAGCCATTTGTATTATAGATGGAGCATTTATCTTGAAAAAATCAAAACACAAAATTGTTATTATAAAATTGGCTAATACTAAGGAGGTTAGATTTTAATCCTCAGACATACATAACATCACAAGGCTTCGAGAGTCGAGAGATATAAATCAAACCTCGCCCAAGAATAGGGGCTCTTGCGCCATCACCAAAGACAACCGTTGTAATATTTTGAACATTTTTAAGTTTTAATTTTATAAAAATAAATTATTTAATTAATTTTAATAATTATTTGACTATTTTAGTAAATATTTTAAGTATTAAATATTGTGATTAGGTTTAAATATTTAAGCTATTAATTTGAATTAATAATTTGAGCTTGGATGTTTCAACCCTTAATTTTAGTCATAATAATTAGTGTACTTAATTAATTTATAGGTTTAATTAATCAAGTCAACTATTGTATATTTAAATTATATGAATATTAGTATTTTAAAAATTTTTAAAAGATAATTATAAAATTAAATTTGACAGGTTAAAATATTAAAAATTAATATTAAAATTTTAGTGTGTTATTATAATTAGAAAAATAATTAATTAATATTTTAATAAATAAAAATAAAAATTAAAAAAAAAATAATAATAATAATAAGAGAGAAACAAATAACGGGAGAACGAACAGAAAAAGGAAGAGGAGGA